>VVHJ01062873.1:0-14058 GCA_015107715.1 Tylochromis polylepis | reverse complement strand
GTTATGGAGGGAAAAAAAAAAAAAAAAAAAAAAAATTACATTTAGCTGCAGACACTAGCTTCCACAGGTGAGCGATAAGAGAAACTCAACTTTTTCTATTTTGGTTTCTTTTTTCCTTTTTTAAATAAAAATGGCATTATATATGTTCTATAATATGTACACATTTTTAACTTTGTTTTTATTGCTATTATGTTATATGTTACATCAAAAGCTTCATCATACCTTTTCCTTTAACTGGTTTATTTCAGCGGTGGCAACGCTATGTTTGAGCTGGAGCTGGGGAAAAATGAAAATTGAATATTTTGTTACCTGCATTATGTTTGTATTAACTTTAAATAACCTAATGTTGCTAGTAAGACCTCTTTGAACTTGAAGGCCATCTGAGAGCTGCTCATGTTGGTCGGCATAAACAGGGACTCTGAATCAGGGAGTTCAAACACCTCTACATTTCGCCCAGGAGAGAAATTGGACCCCAGAATCCTTTCATCCATTCCATCGTCATCTTCATACCGGTCCTCCTAAAATGTGATATCACACATGACATTTGATATTGCCAACAGTAACTGTGTACAGGACAAAGGTCAGCATGTGTCAACAATGATCCCAATGTCTGCCACAGTCTGGAAGAAACATTGTAATTAACTTATCATATTCAAACACCCGTAGGTTGGCTACACCTATCTGCAGTAACAAATGTAAACACTATGAACCCACAATTTTAGTTCATACCTTGGCGTTTCTTTAGAAGATATTAATTTACCCAAAAGAAGAAAAAAAAATACCACAAGGAAAAGAAAAAGTTATTTTATTTATTTTTGAACCAAGCCTAATGACGTGATCATTAATTGATCATGAACAAAGACGTAAAATTCACCATTCTAGCATGCTTAAACTACCATCAACAGCTCCACATGGGAAATCACTGGAAGTGGATGCGACATTCTGGACAGCTGTATTGCTCAGTTTCAGAACTGTTACAGCCTCAGCAACTGCTATGAACAACTCTCTCTAAATAAAAAACCCATTATTAACACATCTATGCCATAACCATGAGAATTTGGGCCTTCGTCCTCACTGAAAATGGATTCAATTCATCTTTTTTCTTTGTCAATCTAAACACATGACCCCCACAAAAACAACGCAAAGACAGGTTTTGTATGGAGCCCAGTAAATTAATACTGGAATTTTGTGCTCCTTATTCTCAGAATCAACCCCTAAAACATGGTATTAGCTATTTGAAAAAAAGGTTTGCTATGCTTGATAAGAGTACTACGTGAGAAAATTAAGTGAATGAATTTAATCCACCTTAGAATGAGTCAAAAATTAAGAACAATGTGGATCACTTAAAAAAAATGCCTGAAAACCTTCTGCTTGCACTGTATATCCTCTTGCTCTCTCTGCTGCAAAAGCTCAGGCCTGTGGCAGCTTGAACTTCAGAAAGCAAACATTTCACAACTCCAGCAGACAGATGGTAGTTAAATGAACCCTTTTCAACATAGCCAAATGGTGACACATGGTTTACTCACAGCCAGCTGCTCATTTGCTGGTTGAGCTGAGCGGGATAGGTCAGGGCGTGGCAAAAGGGGCTAGTGCTATGATCATGGCATGTGAGCTTTATAATAATTACCAGTTTTCAAGCAGCAGATGCTTAATTTTTCTTTGGAAGCTCTGATATACAACATGGTTTTACAATTTCTGTTCACAGTATTTTAATGATGTCATGCCATCACTATGGGAATTTTCACATCTCTATCTTACATCCCACATGACAACATTATAGCATAAGGATGACTAACGATTAATCCCTTAAAGAAATGAGAGGGGTCAAGGAGGAGCTGACTCACCTCTTCTGTTGAATGTTCATACGGGTCATCCAGGCTTTGCTGCTGCTGCTGCTGCTGGTTCTTCTCCTGTTCTAGTGTCTCGCTTATGAGGCGGGCTACCTCGCTTTGTGTTCCCGGCTTCTCCCGACCAATCAGGAACCTGGTAATACTAACCTTGTTAGTACACTATTTAGCATAATACTTTACATGCTGCTTTTAAATACCACACTGCAGAGCATCTGTTATGCCTACTAGGGGGAAATGCAAATTTTGGGATGCATTTCAGAGCTCCCTGTGTCACGTAGGGGTGTTTGATTTTCCTATGATAAATCACTAATATAATGCATACTTTGTGCAACCTTCTTCACTCAAAAGAGAAAACAAACACACCTCACCTCTGACCTTTTATGGGAAAAACACAGACTCAACTACTAGCTTTATTTTAATATTTTAAGATAACAGTGATACATTCTTGTTACCAGTAAGGTATTTTAACTAAAGTTGTTTTTAATTAAAGTTTTGGAGTTTGAACTGACCTGACTGTTCCTTTGGTGTTCTTTAGCACTGTGGCAGCAAACAGTTGAGTGACTCCCACCAGACTGATACCATCCACCTCCACTATCTGGTCATTGACCTGTATCCTGGAGAGACAGAAAATGAGGTGATTACAAAGTGGAGTATTTCAAAGTATTTCAAATGGTGAGTTATAATATACACCCCTTCTGTAGATGACAATAAAACACATCTAAATATCACAACAAACAGAAACAGAATGATTACTCAAATGGAGCATTTCTTGAGTATTTTCATTAGCTTCCTTGTGAAGTTATAAATAAACATGTTTTTTCCAGGTGTGTCAATAGCTGTGTGACATTAAACTGTGGTGTAGTACAAGGTGCATTTTATGCTTCCTTCTGTATATAAAAGCATTATGATTTAATCTTTTCTGACAGAGGAAAATTGTTTTGTGAAGTCCAACCAGAACAAGGATGGAGCACTGTAACTTACCGTCCATCTTTCTCAGCCGCTCCATTCTCAGTTATGGTTTTCACAAAAATCCCAAGCTTTTCCAGACCCTGGTCAGCTCCCACTCCCATTCCTATTATGCTGATACCAAGCCCATTGTCTCCTGGATGAAGAGAAAATAAGCACATTTTAAAGAATGGGTAGAAAGAACTGCATGAAAACAAACTTGAATTTACACCTTTTAACCCTAGATACCCTCCACATGTGAAAAAATAAACAACTGGGTGATCTCATCTGTAGTCTGTCCTATCGTCAACCTGTGAAACTGCTAGTGTTGGATACAATCTCTTGGAGTGTCGTTGACTTTGGGGGTTTGGCAGCTTCATGCCATGCGTATGTGCATGTTTGTTATATTTGGAAGATGCTGATGTGAAGTTTTGGCACATAAAGTTAAATTTAATAATATTTTAATACATTAATGATTGGCAAGCTATCACTTCTCACTCTTTATATCTTCAGTGTCAGCACATCCTTGTAAAATTGTTTTTAGGTCTATGTACACGCCATCATTTGATTAAAGAAACCGATGACTGTCATAAATACTATTAATGCAAATTGATCCCAAAGTTACAATGGTCAACTGTTAAGATCCGTGAAAAGACAGCTGGCTTTGGAGAACAAACCTATTTTATTCTTTAATATGCGTTATTTATTCATTTAGTTCTGCAAAACCCACCTTTTTCAATCTCCACAGGAAACACATCCATCTTCTCCACCCTTTTCTCCAGCTCATACTCTGCAGATGCTGCAACTGGGTCAACGTCATCGTTACGCCGATCATATTCCTCATTAGAGAATGTACTGAAAACCTGTGGCAGCCAAAATAGTCCATAGCATCAACAGAGTCCCTTCTATGTCCTGACCAGGCAGATACGCATCAGACAAATTTATGAGTTAAATCCACAGGATCTTCACAGGCACAGGCTTTATTTTTTGTTTCTTTTTAATAAATCTGGGCAAGCTTAACAAGGACACATTCTTGATATGGTTTGGGGAAGAAGGAATTTCACTCATGCACTGATCTTTGCTAGAGAAAATAAGTCATCAGTTCACTCACTACTTAACTGTAACAACGTGCTGGGCGACAGCTGAACCCAGTGACTTGGACCAATTTCACTAACATTTGCTCTTTTAAGTTTTGTTACACTTTCACCGTTTTTGTCACCATTGCATTTAACTTAGAATATATACAGATGCTTACATTTATAGTATTGATCTTCATGTCTTGAATCAAAGTAAAATCTCAGTGACACTAAAGCTCAAGAGACATTTTAAAACAAGCTCTATGTAAGAAGTTGTGAACTTTGCAGGCAGGCTTCAAAAAGTACTGGATGCGTCCCAGAGGCAGCATGTGTGTGCAATTATAAAGCACACACAAGCAGTATGTCAGAACAAGAGCAGCATGGAAAGTGGGGCACAGCTGGGGAAACCAAGCAGTGAATGTAACAATGATCAATATTCAAAGACGACAAGTGCCATCATCAGCACACGGCTCAGAAACAGCCTCATGGTTTAAAACACACAACAAGACAACTTCCATTTATCAGAAATTATATTCATAATCCACTTTGAAAAACAAGCCAAAGTGAGCATAATTATGTTGGGAAAAAATTACCATCTGTGGTCACTCTATTCTATCCAGCAAAATGCCATAAAGACAGCAAATTACATTTGGTATTACAGATATAACATTACTGTTTCAAGAAAAAAAAAAAGGGAAAAAAGTAGATTAGAGTTTAGCAGACTCCATCAGAGGCTAATGCCTGATTATGCGTTGGTAAGATAAACCCCCTGCTTGGTCATTGTTAATATTAATCTGGGTGGAGTCATGATGATGCTGGTGTACATCCGCACAGGTGTCGCTCACTGAAATAGAGGTAAACATGCTGATAATTTGGGCATATGGGCAAGAAATAGTGTCATTTAGTGAATAACAGGGTTACTAATTTGATGTAGCAAAACAAAAGAATAGCCTCTGAAACTAAACAGATGGGAGTGCGAAGGATCTCACTCCCATCCCAAAAGCAGGGGTACTGAAATTTGCTTATCAGTTACAAAAGCCTTCTCTGATGGTATAGGGGTGCATTGCCATCTACAGAATTGACAGTTTGCACATCTGGAAATGCACATCAGTGCTAAAGGGTATATAAAGGTTTTAGAGAAAACTATGCTCTAAGCCAGAAGGCATCTTTTTCAGCAAAGGCCTCAGATATTTCAGCAAGACAATACTAAACTACATACTGTGGCTATTACAACAGCTTGGCTTTACAGTAGACAAGTACGTATGCTGAGCTGGACTGCCTGCACTGCTGGTCCCAGACATTTATAGACTCTTGTTAAAAGAAAGTTAGAAAGAATTGGTGTTGTAGATTAAAAACAATATTATTGATTTTTCAAAACAAAAATGTAGGTTTCTAAAACTTTTTTCTTTTTTTTGGTTTTTGTTTCTTTACTGACAATTCTGCAAAATCAACTAAAATATTCACCAGTTTAAACTGCACCGCAGAACCACACATACAACTGCATGCAGTCTCATGAAACAAAAATGCACACAGAATTTCACACGAAACTTGCAACTATTAAGCAGATGTATTGTGTTCTAGTGTACATTCCTGGGAAACACTAAAACAAAAATCTTAGAACAAAAGATGACACAAACAAAAAATAGAAACTACAAAGTCTATACTAGAACGTGACTGAGACACTTATGTTAAGATTAAATGATGTAATTAAGTAAACATTTCCACTGAGGTCTAGATCCTGCAGCATGTCAAGACTTGAGGAATCAACCACAAACAATCTCATCCTTCCTCCGTCTTTCTTTCTCCTCATAATGTAGCCATTGGATGAAGCCCAAAACACTGCTGATAGTAAGTTTCCAGAATAACTCACTAAGCTTTGTGTTAAATCTGTCACAGTGAATTACTGCAACCATTTCTGTTTAACAACATCCCACTGATTATCATCAAAGTGGAGACATGGAATACATAACTGCTTCCTTTAGCAGTCTTTTACAGAGAAGAATTCAGACACAGGTCAGTTTTACCTTAATGTTCCTCACGGCTTCATTCAGACATAACCATGACAGTGCCGCACAGTCATTTCCAGTTAGATCCTATCTCAGTGACGGGGACAATTTATTTTAAGTACTTCAAGAAGTTACTACTGCTGTGCAACAGTACATAAAATTATCCTGCTTTGGAAAGCATGGGGTATATCCAAGATCCTAGAACCTGTTCTTTTACATACCATATCACATATCTCCAGCAATGTATTTATTTAAGCACTGTTATGTAAAAGGCCCACATCTGATTAGCTTTTGCAGTGTGAGACCAGTGTGAGGAGTCTAGACGGATTTATAGTCTTGGAAGAAACGCTATTCATGGGCCCTCACACCATTAACACAAGTGTCTAACATTTCAAACCCTTCTCTTTTTAATACTGAAATAATGTTATTCCAGGTGTAGAATCAATATTCCTGTACCCCCTCCCCACATGTCTATTGCATTTTTTTAATCTACATCACACAAAAGCAAGGTGTCTATACATAGTGTGTAAGATTACATATTTTTATTTAACAACAAGCCACTCAAACACATGAGGGTTACTAATACTGCAAGTCTGTGACTGTCCTTATAAATAGAAGTCAACAGCTATTAATTTATGCAGCTTACATGGATTGATCAGAACTAGATCAGCAAAGGTGTTCACTAAGGATAAAAGCTACTGTTTGGTTTATACTTTAAAGAGTTATTAGTTGAGGGATGAAAATGTAGGTTAACGGAGTGCAGTAAGCACCACTGAATCCTGGTCCGTTGCATTAGCTGAGGAGCAGCTTGGCTTCTACCCCATACCTTTCCCTGATCTCTCATGTCAGACTTCCCTGTTGCCATGGACTCCCGGGCCTTTTTCAAACAATGTCCTGTTCTCTCCAGAAACCTAATCACTCAACCACTGTCTTCTTTGCAAGAAAGAGATAAATCTATCTTTATTAGCCTCTCCCTTTACAAAAACACTCTTAAACACAACTCACTGTTTCCAGATCAGACAGATAAACTCATTTTCATTTTATGTGCAGAACGTGCCCAGTGCAGTAACCACTTGAAATGTAAACACACAACTGTTGATCAGACAACTGACTCCAACAAGTACGAGAAACCAGAGAAAGGAAGAACTAAAAATTTTCCTTCAAGTTTATACAGAACAAGATATTTAGTGAGCATGGGAACCAGACAAATCCAAGAGCTCGTGTTTCATTTGCTCTGGTTCCCCTCCCACTCAAACAAATTTCCACACAGACTTGCTCGTGCTGGGCCAGTCACAGCTGTCTGTGTAATATGGGTGGGTTTAAGACAATGATCAGCATCTCTGCACACTGTAGTCTGTTTACATTTTGCCATCACTTAGTAGTGCATCACATGCAAGGTTATTATACACAACTAAACTAAACTACAGGCTTAACTAGCATGCTTTCTCAGTTTAATAGAAATAAAAGTGGACTTGAAATAAAAATGACCATAAACTGAAACGATACTTAATTACTTACTTTAGAAAATACAAAATTGTAATGCTGATCATGTGTTTTGTTACTTCTATCCTTAAATTACTGCTTTCTTTGATAACTGGTTCTCTGGGGATTAGTAAATTAATAAGATAAGATATACTTTATTAAGTATGCCATCTATGTGTTTCCATGTCTTTCAATACACTAGCCGTCAGCAACGTGTGATATCTTAACAACTTCCACAACTGTAGTGGTTGTCTGTTCTCTCCATGTGGGCTCACATGCACAGATGGATACATGCCCACACCCAAACTGAAATCCTTTCCATCTTTCCCTCCCCACAACAGAATACCAGTGTGGGAAATGAGTCAGCAGCTGTGAGGGAAAGTCAACCCAGAGAAATCTTTTGCCAATGCAAAAAAACCAAAACACAAGGGCTGACCACTGATTTGGAGAGCTCATAATGTAAGCAGACCTACAAAAAGTTCAACAAATCAAAACATGCTGTGAGCGCTAGCTGGGGCAGGGGTGGTGGTCTGGCACAGATCAGAGAGTAATTGGGAAAAAAAGGCAAGGGGCCCAGTCCTGTGATCCTGGGTAAATGCACCAGCAAACAGAAAAATATATATCTACTACTTCCTGCATGCATGCTCCTAAAATGATGAACAGTTTGTAGAGTTCACCATGACTGACTGTAACTCAAGTTTAAGTTTGCCTTTTTTAGACTTCAAAGTGTAAAGAACTGCAGGAAGAGGCGGAGTCTGAGAAGAGCACAGTACCATAACAGAGTCAAATTTCCAAAAGGAGCGCAAACATAAACAGGTTGAACAGGTTTGTTTATAAATGGCACACAAAAGCTACTTTTGTCCAGCAAGAGCTTCTGAAAACTACAGTTATCTTTGAGTGAAATATACACAGCATCTGCTAATGTGCTTGCTGGTAATGGGATAATGAAACCGTTTAAGGCCATCACAATCAAGACTCATCCCATGCCAAGCTGTTTAATGAACAGCATTGAGCTGACGGCATTAGTATTCTGCCCTGTTTAGTCAGAGAGTCACCCACCAGTCCAGGTGGCTGGAGCAAAATCGAACCCCCTCCATTTGTTGGATCAGGGTGGGACCAAGTCAGACAAATTCCTCAGCAGAAGACCCATTTTAGTTAGGAAATGGAAAGCATAACGCAAAGGGGTGGATTGGCTGCAGAGGGTAGCATCCAAATGTCAACCCCCCCCTTCCTTTTTCCTTTCTATGTAAAATACAACTAGAAGGACAAGGCTTCTGCCCTGCTTCAATTAAGTTTGGCTTGGATAAAAGCGGGGAAGAAAAAACAAAATCAAAACAAAACAACACACAGGGACATATGACACTCCTGGTTTTTCGCCTCATTTTAAAGTCGTTAAACTGTGATCTTCATGACAGTTGAAATGTCTAAAGATACCAAACAAAAGCTTTACTGCGGGCATATGGGACACCAAACCAATAAAAGGAGGTGCGTGCTTGGATGGCAACCAGTGTGGACAGTGTAATCATCAACAGTGCAAACAAAGAAAGATGTGCTCAGTGACTATGAACTGTACAATCCTTAACCACACCCTGTGTGTTTGAGAAAGGACAATACAGTCCCTTGACCAGTAACTGCTAGTAGCACTTCCTGTGACTCTGTAAATGTAGCAAAGCAGCAGGTGCAGATCCCCTTTCTTTTTTTTTCCTTTTTTTTTGGGGGGGAAAGCATTTTTGTGTTATGAACCACTTATGAATACTGTTCAGTTTCTTTGTGTGCAACACAACACACAAAACCATGACAATTTTGACAGATATAGCAAATACATGGCCTGACAGTGATTTTGACCCCAAATATCTAACACACCTACAGCAGAGATTGTTTATTCTAGTTCATTGAATCATGCTTGACGTTTTGCTCTATTACAGTGTTCAGCGAGAATGAGAAATCCAGGTTATACAAACATACAGTGCTACACAAAGATTTGTTTAGTGGTTTATAGGCATGTCCTTGTTCAGAATTTGTTTTTCTGAATGAGGACATGCTAAGACACACTAATATTGTGGAATTGTACCAAACTAAGAAATTAATATCGGTCCAGTTTGGTGTCTGCAGCTTTAAATCGAACTGAATGGCTGCTGCACCTGCCCTTTTCAGGAAGAAGTCTGTTAGTGACGATTGAAAACAGACAATCGACTCTCTGAGTGACCATTTTGCTTTTAAATACAGCTGCATTCTGAGCACATTTGTGGTTTGTAACATACGAGTATGTAGACTTCGTCAGACAGTGTCACAGTAACAAAACCTCGACTTCAGCAGCACAGTGCTTTGGTAAACGACTCAAGTGTTTTGGCAGTTTTTCCCTGTAGTTAATGGGCAGTGTTAATGTCAACATTTCATTGTTATTCTGTCGTCTGACAACAGGAGCAGAAAAATATGCCTGTAAGAACAGACTGATTGTGAATTCAGCTGTATCGAAATATGATATAAATGAGTGCAGAGAGGAGAGAAGAAAACAAAACAGATATAAACTGCTAACAGAAAGCCAGCTGAGTTTAGCTGCAATGAAACACACAAAGCAAAATTAACTCCAAGTAACACCCCATTCGTCTCTATTGGTTATAAATCGGTTAAGTTTCCACAGTTTATGGTCAGCATTTTATTTTCCCTAGAGATCTGATCTGTGTGCAATGATTAAAACTAATCATTATGTTGACCACCAGGCAATAACGTTTGGTTTCTTTCACTGAAACTACCAGACTCCATGGGAAAAAAACCCAAAAAACTCCTTTTACCTCAGGAAACCAGGTTGCTGTTGTTCAACTCATTAACATGTTTGTATATTAGTCATACCAACACATTAACTAGTTATGCATTCTGCAAGGTAAAATTACTGTTTTCGTTATCAGCAGAGTCTGGTGGTTTTAACCAAGACAACACCTTCAGTTCCTCTTTATAAAGAGTGGTCTGACAACAGCTTAAGCCTCGCCTAAAAAACACACTTTAAATACAGCCTACAGTTAAACTCCTAGTGATCTTTAAGTCTGCTAAAAATACATTTTGCTGCTGACCATGCACAGTAGTGAATTTAGCGTCTGTGTTAGCAGCATGCTTTGATACTCCATTATGAGTAAATTCTAGCTCAATTTCAGCCTATTAGTTACAGATTTTCTATGTAGAAAGAGGGGGAAACTGGCTTGTAAAGCTTGTAGATGTTGTTGTTACACGGGGGCTGAAAGACTGCTGTGAGTAAAAGACTTTAGATATTCACAACTCATACTTTCGTTTAGAAAAATCTCTACAGAAACTTATTTTAATGATATGGGACCTGTAATGCAGCAGTGCAACATTTCATCCTGCTGATTCAGCTAGAAGGCCTCACAGGCTGACAGCACAGCAACATTTCCTTGTCCTACTAAAGTGTGACTATCCTACCTGTTCCATTTGCAACACCTTTATTCATCTTATATAGAACATTGTGAGTATCGTATTCATGAAGTACATTTGGTAATCAATCATTTGGTATTTTATATGTTGCTGGACTGCCTTAGAAGATCTCTTCATCCAGCGCGATTCGTGTTGACACTGGACATGTCTTTCCTTCATAAAGAGGACCCGTCTTTCACACAGCACACCTCCTCTGTCAATAAGACTCGGGTTACTTAGAGAGTTAATACTTTTGTGAGCCAGAGTACAAAGAACGTCCTCTCTCCTAGTCAGCTACAACTCAAGTGCACTCAGTCCCAGTGCCAACTCTGACTAACAGACAGTGGAGAATGATGCAGTGCTAGCAGGAGGCATTAGTTTTCCAGGTAGGAATGTTCGCTGTGGGAGAATCATGAGAGCACAACCAGCCCACACTCTCGTGGTCCTAATCCTGGCAGATATCATTGTTTTGACAAACTGCTGCCCTATGATGCAGTGTGTGCATCAATCTATGCAATTTAAAAAAAAAGAAAAGAAAAGAAAAAGCTTTCCTTTTTTTGGTAATGACTTTCCCCTTCTATTGTTTCAATTGTCTACTTATCCACACAGTGAAAAACATCCAGCCCTACTTTTCAAAAAGAATCACAGTCTAAGTAGAGCTACATCAGTGATCAGTGATCACCATGCTTCCGCTCACGTCATTATTGACATCTTGGCGACATCAGAAAAAGATTCCGCCACTTTTCAGTCTTTTAGCAACTCTTTCTCAAACTAAATAAATAAATCGCGAACCTAAAAATCTATGGACAGTAATGTTGCCAGTCTCAAGTCTTCTCTACCACAAGAATGCTGCTCAGTCTGAACTGGCTAAACTGTACACACAAAGGTGTCAACCAAAAAGAGTCTTTACACAGCCCGAGGGGAAAAAAGTAAGACACTTTGTTTCGTCTGCATTTCTCTCTGAGTGATCATTACTTGTAAATGTAGCTAAAAATCACAGGCATGATCTTCAACTTATATCTTTGGTTATTTGTCAAATAATGGCTCCCCTCAAATATCTGAAGCAAAAACAAGTTGGTATTGTGGACAGCACTCATACTAACTGACATTAGTTCATACATGTAAATCAACAGGGAAATTCATTCTAACATCATCGATAGAAATCCATCCTGAGGAGGGGCTGAAGCCTATCCCACCGACAACGGGTGAGAAGTCGCCAGTCTACCAAGTAAGATTAATAACTACGTGTACTTACTACACTGCTGACTTGCCCACATTATGGATGACAATATACATAATGTGCATCCACACGGCAACCAGTGGTCTGGTTGGATGAACTACACATTGATCACGATTGCAGTCTTTTTTGTTTTGTTTTGACACATCAGAATTGACTATATATGCACTACTTGATGCATCCATCAGTGAAATAAATATTTTGACCTAGCAAACTATGACACACTTTTTTTTGTGTGTGTATGAACAAAGTAACTAATTAGTTAGTTGAGAAAACAGATTTACCAGAAATACTAATTACTGGATTAATATATAATGAAAACAAGATGTCCAAGGCTGAGATGATTTGGACATGAGCAAAAGAGGGATAGTGGATATACTGGACAAGGAGTTAAATATGGAGCTGCCAGATAGGAAGAAAAAAGGAAGACCACAAACATTCACGGATGCAGTGAAGAAGGACATGCAGAGCATTGGTGTAATAGAGGAAGATACTAGGGTGTGATTAACACAAATGAGCCACTGTGGTGACCCCTAAAGGGAGCAGTCGAAAGAAGAAGAAAACATTATACTAAAAGGACCATCATCTTCACCTCACTGATTTGTCCATAAGTTATGCATACTGTTCACATACTAAACTGTCATGCCAGCAGTTTAGTATGTGAAAATTTGGAACAAGCCCTGCAGATGCCCACTGATACAAACTTATATATGAACTAATCTAACCTGGTATCAAGGATTTCTCTTTTGCAGACAGTGAATTGCTACAGAGGAGACAGCCTAGTGTTTTGCTGTGTGTCTATAAAGCTGTGTTTATTCCTGTCATAGCTAGACTTTGGGGGATGAGGCACACAGTTTGTGGCCCCCTTCAGGCCAGGTCAGCTTCTGGTCCCCTCTCTCAGGACCCCCTGCCAGGATGACTGGGATAGGGAGGAGGACCCCACACCCTCAGATAATAGCACATTTCAAGGCCTGGATAAACACTGGCTGTTCAAATGCTGTGTGAAATCTGCCGGTGTGATTTGTTTTCCCTGTTTTAGCAAAAAGTTGATGAGATACGATGACAGTTGAGCATCAGTAGTGGAAAAAAAAAAAAATCACTTCTGCTTCCACCACACCCCCTAATAACTAGGTGGCGATGTTTGCGCTGATGATCTGTGTCAATACCAAAAGAGATTACATCAGATAAAAAACAAAAGTGCAAACTTCTACAATATATAAAACAAATGATACTACAGAGTTGTCTTTTGCTAAATTTAAATTCAATATAATGCATTTTCCCCTAGTCTTGAAGCCTGTATATTCCCACTTATGTGACTATTCTAGGAAGATGAAATTAACCACTGCTTATTTTGTTTTGGGGATGATTTTTTAAACAGGGACTGACAGAGAAACATCCCAGAGGAATTTGTGCACAGAAGAAAAAGAAAAAAAACCCAAAACAAAACAACAAACTAGCATTTAAATTTTTAATTGGTCTTGTTAATTGACATTGCTCAAGTATATCCTCCTATATTGGCTTCCCTTCATTGGCTTCCTATTAAATCCAGAATTGAATTCAAAATCCTGCTCCTCACATACAAGGTCTTAAATAATCAGGCCCCATCTTATCTTAATGACCTTGTAGTACCATATCACCCTATTAGAGCACTTCGCTCTCGCACTGCAGGCTTACTTGCTGTTCCTAGAGTATTTAAAAGTAGAATGCGAGGGAGAGCCTTCAGTTTTCAGGCCCCTCTTCTATGGAACCAGCTTCCAGTTTGGATTCGGGAGACAGACACTATCTCTACTTTTAAGATCAGGCTTAAAACTTTCCTTTTTGCTAAAGCATATATTTAGGGCTGGACCAGGTGTCCCTGAATCCTCCCTTAGTTATGCTGCAATAGACGTAGGCTGCCGGGGGATTCCCATGATTCATTGAGTTTTTCTTTTCCAGTCACCTTTCTCACTTACTATGTGTTCATAGACCTCTCTGCATTGAATCATATCTGTTATTAATCTCTGTCTCTCTTCCACAGCATGTCTTTATCCTGTTTCCTT
>VVHJ01062872.1:0-27256 GCA_015107715.1 Tylochromis polylepis | reverse complement strand
TATATTCAAATTTCAGTGATATTGGTGTGATCAAAAGGATACACTCTATTATCCAATTTATCACCACAGAACACAGCAAAGGACAGTATGCCCAAGGTTTTATGCTCCAAATACTCTTTTTTCATGCCTAATTTACACATACAGATGATTAATGAAACCGTAGTTGTTGTAGCATGAGTGTGTGTGTGTGTGTGCGTGTGTGTGTGTTGCTCTGGAAATAAAACAACCCACCGAATGTGGTGACAAGTCATGCAGAGAGAAAGTAGAGTGGGTTGGTGGAGGTCTGTCCCATCTGCCTCCCACAAGAGCACCAGACAGACACACACACACACACACACACACACAGAGTCAGTCCTTTATTTGATGAGAAGCTTTGTTTCATATACCTGTATTCATCTGTTACACTTTTTTTTCTATTTTTAAACCAAAATGTGACAGGTTGACAAAATTAATTTTCTATTTGATCTATCTCTTAGCAAATATAATTGAAGTCACAGCCTTTATTTACAGTAATTAATTATGTATGGGCCCTTTCTCTTTGAAACAATGCATTCTGTCCATGTTTGTTCACATGGGAACTGTTTAAATTCACTGTTTGTCCTTGTTAATCAGAGTGATGCGTGATCTTTGCAGGCTTGTTGTTCTTTTTAACTGGCATAGTGTGAGGGTATGTGCACAGTCTTTTTGTTGTTGTTGTTTTTTAAAGATTGAGAAGATCAGTGGTGTCTTCTCCAGTCTCTCAAACTGGTGTTACATTAAATATGCTACCTGCAGCCCTCTTTAAAAAATAAATCTTGATAACATGTTACATCTACTTTGAATTTGGCAATTTTGTTGTTGACTATGTTCTGTGGGTAGTAACAGTGCTGCAGAAAACTGTGGTTCATTTGCTTTTTTAGTGAGCGTTAACGTTGTCAGACAAACTGTGTTTCAGAATCGAGGTGGAGCTGTGTTATCTGTTGTCATGTTGAAAAACAAAATCATGAATCCAAATCCAGTCATCCAGTGGTTTTCTGTCTGATTTCTGGAAGCATGGCTCAGTCAGAAAAAGATTATGTGCGATTCTTTTTTGCATTACACAATAAACAATATTTATTTGAATCAAACTCTGATGACATCTGTTGGGCTTGTTTGGTCATTGTCACTCTCATCTAATCAAACCAAATCCACAGGGTACTGATTTTAAAAAATACCCCTAATCATGACAGCAGCACTGGGCTTTGTGTGTTAGGGGGCTATTATGTGTATTAGATACAATTTACAGGATTATTTTTCTTCTTTAATTGACAAGTTGTTTTTTTTTCCGAGCGATTGCCAAGTTGGAGAAACAATGATAAAACAAATGATAGAAAGGCGACACTAACTAAAATATCCATTCTTATGACCGAGGTATACAGAAGAGCATCTCTCAATCCACAACATGTCAAACCTTGCAACAGAAGACCACACTGGAAACATGAATCCATCCTGCCTTACATCACTTTGGCCTCTTAGTACCAACTGATCATTTTTTTTAAACACCACAGCCTGCCTGAGTATAGTTACTAATGTCCAGCCCTTTGTGTTCACAGTGTACCCATATATACAGTTTGTGCAAAAGTCTTGAGCCACCCCAGACTTTTTTGTAAAGTGGTCTTGAGCAAAAGCTCTAGTTTTTCTGAAAGGCTTTCAAAGTTTTTCAGTGGACATTGACATTTTTTCCTTGGATCGCCGTTTATCAGTTTTGGAGCTCAACTAAAAGATATGTAAAAAAAATAAAAATAAAAAAGGAGCATTTAGTTTAAAATGTTTCTGAAAGTGAGGCAAAAGTTAAAAGGCCACCTAATGATTTCTTGTGTATGAACCACGAATACTAGTACAACAAACAGAGCAGTAAAACAGTAAAGATATATTTCAGTTAGGCCATACCTAATTTTCATGTTTTCATGGCTCAGTTTTCAGAGAATATTACATGTATCATTTTAATTGGACTTCTGTGTCAACAGCTCAGCCCTCTTGTTCATAAAACGCTGTAAAATACACTGCAGACTCGGCCAGTAGTTCATAGCACAATGCATGCGATCCTTCATTCTAAGGACTGCTGCTGGGGTTCTTTGCATTTTGCACTTTGTATTTGTATCACAGGGGAACTAAACGTGCCATTGTTCAACTGCAGTTGAAACCGACTTTGTTTTAAACACAGCATGTAAAGGTAAGTGATGTAAGTAATTGTACACAGTATGTACTGTGTGTTCTTTAAGTGACAAGATGAAAAACAAAACAAAACTGAGAGACACTTCTAATGACTGCAATGACTGGGTGATTGCACACACTCTACCGCCGCTCGTGATGAAGATAATGTGCTCTGTGTAACTGATTCTGCTTTTGTTCTTCAATAGAGGGAGCACAATCAAGAAAAAAATTACATTCATTAACATCAAGTTTCATTAATAATGAACATCGTGATGAGCAGGGAAATGGGTTTTGATGGCATCTCGCTCACGAGCCGTCTTGATAGCAATTTTCACATGACTGAAACTATCTTCATCTAAGAGGTCTTGGGTTTGAGCCAGGATTGTCTGGGATGAGGAGTGAGGTGGTGGTTGGAGGGACTAAATAGGCCCATTAGTCCTTTACCAGGGAGTCACTGCGGAACTGTGAAAACTGCACATTCAATATGTACAGTAGCGTTGCAACAAGATAAAGTATTAAGACTAAGGGAAAAAAGGATAATTAGAGGAAATATTCAAACAGAGACAGTAAAATAGAGGGAAATGCTTATTTTTGTTTCACAGGCTGTGCCGCAGAGTATTATATAATATAAATATATTTTAAAGTTAACATAAAGAATCCAATAATTCACCCAGAAAATGAGACCAATTTACAGTATGTCAGACTGTGTAATAAAAGCTACATTACTGTTAAATGTACTCATTATCTTAATCAGCAAAATAAATCAATAGTGTAGTTGATAACTATGGAAATGATGACAAGTCTAGCCAAAGATATCTGATACCACCCACACTGATCGTGTTCAATACTGAATATTAATTCCTATGATATATCTGGACCGTTATCTAGCTGCAGCATATGGGGCCAGTTATTGGCCTGTATGATTACTTACGCTTACTGAAAACACAAGCTACTGTAGTCATTGTTCCAGCTGTTTTGAGTCAGGTACTACATCCATGTTTGTAATGATCACCAGCCTCATCAACATCAGTCTGCCACCTGCTTTCATAGTGCTCCTAATTTCAGATCAGATTTCAGATTTAGCTGACTTTTCTTGGACACCAAAAACTCCTCATCCTTCCATGTCCACAGATACATGTAGAAACAAGCACTCAAACACTCCCACACGTCTGCTGAGTCTACTGTTTCATCATCCTTCTCTTTTTTCTGTTCAGTAAAAGACCAGACGTTCCCTGAACTTTCCGTAGCCTCCGACTGACACTGCACACAGACGACACGGACCTTAAGGTACACGAACAAACTCTCACGCTGTGAAGTGACCCGAGTCACACAGGGAAGGCAGCACTGACATCAGAGGGCTATGATGGGGGTTCTTGTCATAGAGCCTGTTCCCACATCTGTCTCTGTTTTGACCTCTCCCCACGCTCTGAACTTTGTGGGCATGTGCACACACAGACACACACATACACACACAAACCATTTAGCTAGCTGCAAACTGAACTTATTAGAAATGACTGGACATTCAGGATTAGCTTACTACAGTCATGAGGAACTACTGCACAGCCACGTGTGCTGCTATAAGTGCATGCATGTCTCATGTATGCACATACACACTATTCATCTTCTTCAGACAATTTCAAGAGCAATTAGTTTGTCCATGCCAGTAGGGTTAGGAAGCATATCTGAGTGTGGCTCAGAACCAGAGGAGAAAAGCTGTCACCTAATGATGTAGAGCTGGGGGAAGGGTTGCCCATAACTTTGATCAAACTAACTTAACACACTCTCTCCTTCCTTTTATTTAAACACAGGCTGAAGGTTTATATTCACGCCTAATTGACTCAACTGTTCCTTCTGGCTATGTTCTGTCTACTGTCATATTATGCGTAACATACATTGAGCAAAATCAAACATTTTGTTTTACCCGTGGCCTACAATAAGGCCACGGCTCATTATAGTGTAAAAAACCAGTTTGCAAAACAGAAAAATCTTCCACATACACATAAACCCAGGCCTGAAAGAACAACAAGAAAATGTAGTTTCAGTGAAACCTACAGATTCCATTAATAACTAGTTTGAAGTACCTCGATTTCCCTATTAACTTTAACAGTTGGTAGTCAATGTCGACATTGCCACAGGAGCAGACAGAGGGCAGGTACATCATTACAGTATCACAGACATATGACAGCAAACCCTCCACCACATTTCTGGTGAATTAGTTTAAAATTAAACTAAGGCTAAGTTCTGGTTCTAATTAACTTAATGACATGTACTTAAAGCCTGCAGCAAGGTGCAGGAGTGCGGCACTGTTTCACCTGCTCAATCAATGACACCGATGCCAAGGAAGCGGCCATTTATAGTGACTAGTTATATAGTTATATTTGGCTGAAGAGGCTGTGCTTTAATGAAGCAGCTCTGAGAGAACATATGAAAATGGACTTCACAGAAAGTTCTGTATAACCTGGAGATCAGTGTGTGTTAGAGGGACCTACAGAAGCAAATAGCATTATCATTAAGAAACACAATGTGTTTATTATGGGCAGTTAGGTCCATAATTTGTGGAATTGTTCCTCTGTACACCACCACCACAATAGTTTTTAAATCAAACAATCAATATACAATTGAAGTACTGACTTTCAGTTTTAATTCACAGAGTTTTACAAATATTTTGGATTAACTGTTTGAGAATTAAAGGCATTTTTATTAAAAATTCCCTCCTTCTCAGAATTTCCAAACTAATTGGACAATTGACTCACACGCTTCATGACCAGGTGAGGTTTCGTTCCTTGTTATTTCATTCCAGATGAAGCAAACATAATATCTTAAGTTGAATTTGTATTTTATAACTTTTTCACTGTAATATTAAGTATCAGAGATTGTAACACTCGAGATTTGTGAGCCCAGCATGATACACACAGTCAGCGTTGCAAGCAAGTGATTGTTTATTTACAGCCACAATGTACACTCTGATGCTTTCGCAGCTGCCGTGACTTCGGCTCCGTTCTCTCCCTCTTCTCCGGTCCCAGCAGGCTACTAAAACAGGGAAGGCATGATTAGGCGGTTGGTCCCAGCTGCCCTGCCAGCCTCCCTGGCACTGCCCCTGAACCCACTGCACCACCCCTCCTCTACCACACCCCACCATAGAGATGTTACTGCAAGTGGGGGAAGTCATCAGCTGTCAAAAAAATAAAAACCTACCAGAGAGATAGTAAAAGCTTTAGGAGTGTCCAAATCAGCATTTTGTTACACTCTTGAAGATGAATGGAGAATTATTTCCCTTCCAAACTGAGTTTTTCAAAGCAAAGAATTGGGATATTTTACATTATGTTCACTAGTCCACCTGCTTTTGAGCCTCTGAGAATGGGGGTTGTGTTAAAAAATGTCTGTAATTCACAGTTAATGCAAAATTGTTGAATTAAAACTCTTGAATCAAAGCTGAAAGTCGTCACTTCAATCACATATGAACTGTTTGATTTAAAATCCACTGTGGATGTGTACAGAGGTAAAACTACAAAACTGTATCCTTGTATAACCAATTATGGAATGAGCTGTACATGTATGTGTATGTGACTGGACATTTCAAGTCAGCTGGTAGCCAAACAGCTGTGACTATTCAGTGACATGATACATGAACAAAAGGGATAATGGCATCTATTGTAAGCATGAAATACGGCTCAACAACAGGACAACAGCAATAGAAATGATGAATAACTGCTAAAAATTATAAGCATTAAAAAACTGATATATTGAATCACATGTTACGATTATTTATTTCTTCCTCACTCCCAACCAGTCGCTGCACATGGCTTCCCCTCCCTGTGCCTGGTTTCCTGGAAGATTCTTCCTGTTAAAAGAGAGCTTTTACTTCCACCTGTCGCCAAGTTCTTGCTCATAGGTGGCTGCCTGGTTGTTGTGGTTTTCTCTGTATTATTAGTGTCTTTACTTTACAATATAAAGCGCCTTGAGGCAACTGTTGCTGTGATTTGGGGCTGTATAAATGAAACTGAACTGAACTGAATTATATTTGGACTGTGGTTTCTCTGTGTTAACTCATTTTTAGCAGGAGATAATACTTCAATGATAGCACCAGTTAGAGAGTTAACTGTGGTAATTTATCAATTAAGTATTAACCTTAGATGTTTTGTCATTGTTTAGTTCACGTTTCTGCTAAGTTTTTACTTTAGAGTGATTTACTATTGTGCATTATCATTTGGCAAATGTCAGAATCGTCATAGTAACCGTACACGTCACAGTGTTTGATTTAAGATAACTACACAAGTAATAATGCAGCAACTAGAAGCAAATGTAGAAACAGCATATCTGAAATAAGGCAAATGGTTGTCTAGTTTGTTAGGCACGCATTTAAAGACACAATATTATTTCATATTATTTAACATAATATTATTCTACTGAGGGCAAGAAATTGACATTTAAGAGGGCTATATCCACCTTCAGCAAACTCTTCCTCAGCCAGCACCACAGGGCATTAAAAAAAAAGAAATAATTAATAATAAGTAAGTAATAATTCATTAATTATCTAAAACATTACACAATTATAAAGCCTAATGAGGTTATACATATAATTACTGTCTATTATGATTGGCATGATTTTGGTCTATTATGATTATGGTCTGTGGAGATGTGGCATGACGACACTCACTTGAGGGACTCAAAGCTGAGTGTTTTCAATTACTTTATTTATACCTCGATCCACTGCCTGTATATGTGGAGACGGGCAAAGGCAACCGTTGCTTATTTGGCCCCACCTGAGAGATCCCACCAAGCTAACCAACATGCAATTAATAAATTTACATATTAATTAAAGCAGCATAAACGGATTGACAGACACCTCAGCCAATATAGGGGGCTTGGATGTTAGGAACCACATCAAGCGAGCTGTGGAAATTGTGCTCTTCTTCACTCCCATGTGTACACAGCATCATTCAACATGAACAGCAAGAGCGGTTACCACCTACTGTCATATCAGCGACGAATGAAAGAAAACTCTTGGAACACACAGGGCGACATGGCTGTTGTCTGTAAAATCAGCCAACGAGGACAGAAAATATAAGAGGTCGGAAGGCGGGGGGGAGCGAGTGGTTGAACACGTGGCGAGCTGAAAAATGAACAAGCCAGAGTCACAACAGAGTGAACCCAGAGGAAGTTATGGGAGCGGCAGGCAGATCAGCAGCTTTCCCCCTGTGGCAGATTACACAGAATACACACAATGAGAGACAGGAATATGGCAGCAGCTCACTTTTTCTTCCCTAATTATCAGACGCCATATTGGCTCTCTTCAGGAAGAGAGAAGGTAATTTTGTTTCTGAGTCCTTTTGGGAAATTAATTCATTTTACTAAAGTGACTTGGTAATTACAGTGACATCAAGGTTAATTGCCAAATCTGTATTGCTTTGGTGCCGTCAACGTCAAAGAAATCTGTTCTCTAAACACTCACCAGTAGACAACAGACCATATAAGAAACGCAGACATGAACGCGCCCATGCCCCAGTTGGGGTGTTCGTCCTCTTTTTGTTGTGTGTGGACAAGGGCTTTCAGTAGCGATCAAACAGGCAAAGACTTACACATTCAATCACCAAAAGAAAAACAAAAAGAAAAACAAAAAAAACCCTTATTATGAAGGTTTAAAGACATTTCGTGGCTGGAAGAAAACAGTAAACAAAACGTCAAAAATGGAATAATACCATTTAATACCCATTTTTAGATCTTAGCAGACATGTGATGGGCCGCGTCTGTTATCACTTTAAAGAAGCGTTTGTTTTAGTAATGAATCCTTTATCGGCTGATTACAAGCCGCTCTCCGATGACAAGCTTTGTCCGCAGCTTACTGTTTGCTGACGTTGGCCATAAATTCGCAGCGGAAAAGTTTATTAGCAAAACAAGGCAAAGTCATCAGGGTGAAACCTCGGTAATCAGTATTACAAAGTAGAATTCATTTCTTCTCCTGAGACCGAATCAACAATAAAAGATCGTCCTCATTAACGGACCAGAATAAGGTGCCAACCGTGGCTGTTATGAAATATGTTTATTGAAAGTTGTGCGAAGAAACCCCAAAGTACAGCGGGCTCCACAAATATAAGTGCTGATTTGCAATCCTCTTCTTACCCTTTTTATCCTTGAATAATTTGAATTAAGTTTATTTTGGCTAATGCCCGTGCCCCTGTGCTACAGCATCCTCATCTACGTACACTTTGATGTCGCCTTTAATGTTGTGCGGAGGTTCTCCGGCTTGTTTCTGTTCTTGACGAGCCCGTTGAAGAGTTTCCCTCTCGGCTCTGGCATCAGTGTGTGAATTGTGTAAAATAAAAGTAAAAACAAATCTATTAATTTATCCTCATGTGCATTTTTTTTTCAGGCACACTGCAATATGAGTGGAAATCCCAGGATATTTTTTTTTTATGTCTGCATGCCACAAATTCAAAAAAGCATCACATACAATTAAGAGTGATTTCACAAGCTAAATGTAACTGGTCATGACATGCTTTTTACAGTTTTAAGAGCTCTTCAAATCAGACAGTGGGAACAAAGTGCACTGGTACACAGGGTGCCAAGACATCACTTGAAATGTGCTGAGTCTCATGGAATCCCATCGCAATTCATATAGCAGATCCTGCAGTCAACATCCGCCCCCATTCACTGTGGCTCGTGCTTGCGCATATCCCTTTGCCATTTTGACAACAGGTGCTGCATCAGCCAGAAAGGATGTTCGTACATGTTGTGGGAATCCCTTAGACATCACCCTCCTGGTGCCTGGTACCGCTGCCAACAAGCAGGCTTACAAAGAATATATTGACCAGACAGCAACACACAAGATTCTGCTGTGTTTGTCTATAAAAAATAAATTAAAAAGGACAACAATGCCAAGAAATTTAGGAGGAGTCAGTGAACAGGTAGGATGATGCCTGCATTTATGGTAAGGTTGATTTGGGACCCTGTAAATATGTTGTAAAAACAATAAATCTGTTAGAAGTTAATGCCACATGGATTCAACTTGGACAGCCAACACACAGACAGTCGTTAATTATTATTATTGTAAGATAGCATAAATTCTGTTGATGATTATGTAAAGTGCCGTATTCTGCCTCTAGGTAATATTTACTTTTAACGGAATAGTATTGTATTTTCTATATGTTCGTTTTTTCTATTTTTTAGTAAAAAAAAAAGTTTTATCAGAATTCATTCAAAACTTTTCGAGCTGTCATGTGTACAGACAGAATGACGAACATGCAGATGTGCATACAAGCGCTACTAAAAGTAGAACCTCCTTGGCGGAGGTAATAATAAATGACAACCTTCGAGGCTGGCTGTCATTTATTATTTTTGACTCCTAAACTAAGCAAGAGTTACAATGACAAGTCCAAAAGAAAGAAAAAAAAATATTAGCACTTGGCAGTTCTTATTCTTGTCCTTATCGCGATCCAACACAGTTTTGGCAAACTATTAATAAAGCCACTGAATTAGTTATAATTTCCTGTTTTAAACTAATGCACGCCCAACAATCACTGGATTGCAACAATAATGAGTAAAGTTGCAAACGTATAAAACATTATAAAACTCTGATATGACTTTAAAAGAGTGTGTTTTTAAAGAACATTTATAAATATCCTTAATGAAAACAGTCAGAGATAATAGTATGCTCAGATAGTATGCTCAGTTTTTCATTCTGAAAAACAGGATGTATATCATGCCCATGTCAGATCTGACTGCGCTATGATCCCGTGAAGCGCACGAATTTAACACGAAGTGCAGTAATTGGGCATTAAGGGCGTTGAAGTACCTTAATTTGCTGCTATGAGCTTTGTGTGATAGCCATTGCTGATGGTGGAGAGCAGTGACTTAGACCAGGTTACTTTGGTCTGATCAGAGACACGTGACTGAGCCCACACTATGTCTGGAAGAAGGGTACAGATGGGTATAGGCTGATAACATGCCTGTGTTTTTATAATACACTACTTGTCTACATGTCTACTATTTGCAAGTCTTTTTCTTTTTGGATGGAAAATCATACTGATTTTACTCTGCTGTAGATAATAATAAGGGAAAGACTGATGCCAGGTCTTCTGCATAAACAATTAGTTTGTCGCGAATACTTAACCCAGCCATTTTCAGCTCTTGTGCAACTCTTAACCAATCAGAGAACAGCTCAAGGCCAGTTGATGCTTGATCAATGATGGGTCTTGATTTGCTCATTAGGCCCAGATGTGAAGTCTAATTAGGCTCACCAGTTTCAATTGGTGTAGTATCAAAACACACACACACGCAAATCCGACACCATCAGCGCCAGCCAGCCCCCACCCCCCAAGAAAAACCCTAGCTTCCTGAGTGATCAATGTCTCTGTCATCCAGGGCTGTGTCCGGGGCGCCAGGCAGGGCCGGTGAGCGGCTGTGGCCAGACCTGGGGCTGACATTAGCGGACACAGGGTGAATGATGTCAGGCTGCTGCTCCCGGGGGGGCAGCAGAGGCAGGGGATCTGGCTCAGTCCAAAGCACCAGGCTCCGAGAAAGGTCACCGCTCAGCCTAGTTTGATTAATAAGACAAGAAGCTGAGTGTCCCCAGTGCCATTATCAATATCCGTGGACACCAGCCACCCTAACTACATATGTAGCAGGAGTCACACGGGCCTGCGCGGAAAGGAAGCTAAAAAAGACGGGATGCAGTGACTCGGATGCACAAACATAGTTAAGTCTTACTGTGTTGGTTTTAGTCCCATTTGCTCGTTAATGCGAGAGGTCAGCTATCAATTAGATCATATTTATTCACAACAGCAGCTCTGACTCAACCTGATTCTGGTAATGACTCGCAGCGAACGAATCCTAGAGGTGAAAGTCTGGGTCTAAAATGTCAGCACAGCCTCGGCGACAAACATGACATTTAAACAGACATCTGTTTCGCTGTTCTGCTTCCCCACCAACCAAAAATATTTATCCTTACCCCAGTTATCCCATGTAAATCAGGGAAAGGAACAAATTCCCACTTGAGAACTACGAGAAAAGACTGCAAGTCATTAAAAAAAAAAAAGTCCTGAATCCCTATTTCCAAGCCGCATGCTGCATCTCCCTGAGCTCGGAGAGAGTAGAAACAAACTGATTTGGGCATCAAAGGGATGTGAGAGAAATTTAAAGTTTACAAAGAAAGAAACTCCTTTGCAGCAGGAACAGTTACATGAGCGTCTCTTTTCCGGCCTCCGTCCTTTTATATTAGCTTTCAGTTAAAGCCGTTGGCACCAACGAGCAAATCCTGCTTCCTTAAATCAATTATCCCCTGCATGTTGAGTGTAACTAATAGCCCTGCTGAATCCTAGATTAAATATGCTAGATACAAGCTGAGTATGAAGCGGGATAGTTAAGATAATTAAGACTGATAAATCCTTGAGAGGAGAAAGAGAGGCGGGAGGGCAGAATCTGAATACAGGAAATGTGAGTGAGAAAAGCAAAGACAGCTTGAAAACGACACGGGGAGGTCAAAATGAGACAGTTTAATGGGATGAGAGGCCAAAAGAGCAGGGTGAAAAGGAAAAAAAATTAAATATATAAAAACGATGTGTGAATGTGAGGCGGAGAGCCAGTGATGGAGTGGGAGTTGTTTTCAACCTCGCCTCAAGCTGCCCAGATGGCAGGAGCTCGTCTGCATCTAGCCCTCGGTGCATTTGGCAGCAGATACTCTTCACTGCTGGCTACTGTACATCTCTCTCTGTCTTCTCTCTCTCTAACATATTAGCACAGGGCGTAGAAGATTACTCCGCATTTTTGCACTCCACACACTCTTCAGTGTTTAACCCCCTGACCTCTGTCTCAGTCTACTTTTGCATCCAGATGTACAGTATGGCGCGCTGCATCCGGGGTCTTCTCAAACGCTTTGCAAATGAATCTGAGAGTTTACATGCACATGCATTTGCAATCAACAACAGCATCAAGTTATGGAAGCTTAAGCCGAGAGACTGGGACGTGGTGATGGTTTAACGTGAAAGTGTTGTTACTTGCGTGCAGTAATTTTTAATTTTTAAAGATGGAGAAATGAAATATGAATTCCTGTTTCCACCAGCTCCTCTCTCGCTGCGTTAAATATTCATCTTTCATTACATCAGTTATATATGTTGAAAATAGTGTTTCACACACACACATGCATATGGGAACTGAAATCTCTTCCTGTAAAATATCACATATACAAAAGCCTAAATATGCACACCTAAATTTCACACTTTATGAGTCTGTAAATTCATATTAGTATTCTCTCAATTCCAGTTAAACCTTCTTTGAAAGAACCTACTCAAACAATTCTGATTAGTGGTTAAGTTGAGGCAGGAATGTCTTTTAGAATAAAGCAGGATTTAACAAAGAATTAGCCTTATTCACAGATGACTGAAATTGAAAGTATTCCCAGCATAACTTTGTCCTTAGACTGTAATCATAGACTGTACATAAAAGTACTGTGACCACTATGACGTCACAGTGAAGTCCCATCTTCGAGCTTGGAATTGATCGTTTTGGCTCCTGTCATCCTGGTGGATGTGACAAGCAGGCGGTGGATCTGACTGAGAAGCCCACAAACCCACCTGAGAAACCCAATTTTGACTGCAGCAGCAGCCATAAAGAATCTACGCAATTAATGTCATGTTTTGTTTAGTTAGGTGTCAAACTAGCAAGTGAGACCATAAGGTCACCAGGGACATAGATCAAGACCTCTACTTTGACAACTACCACACAGGCTTAGGGACCAGTCAGCTACACACTAGCAACTTTCCATTGTGAAACACATTTTTCCTGACTGTTTGGCAGGTGGTTGCTGGCTGTCTTCAGGTGAAATACGTTTCAAAGAGAGTGCCGCACCAAAAGCCTCCTTTGGGTACTAGCTGATTGCAGTGGTTGCAGTTTTTACTTCGAAGACAAACCGTTTGTGTCCTAGTTGTCATGACTGCTTGGCGAGCGTTTGGTGAGTGTACAGACACGTCTGCATCTCTTCCATGCATTTAACTGACCCCCACAATAACCTGCTAGTGACCAAAGCAATTGCAAGATGGTTTTTGATCCAAATGGTTGCCAACCGCTTTACACCGAGTGTCAACTGATTGGCAACCACTTGCCAACTGGTTGGGAAATGTACATTTTTCAAACCAGTGGTTTCCAGGTATGTGTCAGTGTATCCGTATGCCTGTGTTACTGAGGTCTTAAGTGGTAGATTTCCTACATATTCTGTTTTATTCTATTTCACTGGAACGTAACGTTAAAAGTACACTGCCACTTTTAAAACATGCATATCAGCAAATAAAATTGTCATTCATCTAAAATAGCAATCAGTGTTAATAATTACTTGTCTAAAGTAGTTAATTGGCTTAACAGTAAAGAGTGCCAGAAACAGATTGCAGTATATCGTCACGCATAGTTGGATTCACACACCACAACCTGACGAGGGCTGTCTTTTCCATCTAGCTAATAAAAGCCTCAGGAGCTCTCCATCACATTGAGAGATGCTTTATATTTTACTCTGTCACTGCAGACAGAAACCAGCCTCAGATTTAGTGCGAGCCGCACAACAATGATTTTTATTAGAGGAGTAAATATTAGTGTTTGGAGAGGGAGACTCACAGCTGGGGATGAGACATGCGGTGTTAACTCTGAGTAGACAGCACTAAGATCATCTAAGAGATGTTGAATTTCACTCTTAATTCACTTCTCACAGTGTAGTCAATTGTTCTCATCAATAGCTTTGTACTATTGGACTGTTTTTTTGTTTCAATGAGATAACAACAAACACAGGTACTTCCTGACTTTTACAACTTAAAAAAAAAACTTCGTAAGTTTTAAGTCTTTATAGAAACACTCAGAACCCTTGAGATTAATCAGTGAAAATGTTAATCAATGCATATTGTTACTGTGCAGAGGCAGAGGTGGACATATGATACGCCGATTGCTCATTATTCCCACCATGGCATTACAACAAAGAAAAGGTTTAAATGTATGCAAGCTCACTGAACATTTCACACGGAGGTTGTAGAACATGCCGGATCCACTGGAAACAGCTCAGTGAAGCCTCTGAAGCGGCACAGCAGGATACGAGAGTGACTCCGTGGCTAAGCAGCACATCATATTTTATAGGACATCTCCTCATCTCCCATGGGTTTCCCCGGCTCGTGCCATAGGCATCAGCTGTCAGCCGGGCCGCCTGACAGCCAGACCGCAACAAGACAAGCAGAGCTAGAAAGTGCTACAGTAAAATCAGAATGATGAAAATAGCTTGAGGCCTTTCAACTGGAATTTAGCATGACATGTAAGCGAGACTCTTTCCATCTTTAGAGCAAACTGAAGAGCAGAACAGGGGTTTAACGCTAATATCTAGAGTCTTATCCTTATTTATTACACCGTGTCACCAGCAACCAGCCACCACGCACGCTTCAACGACTGTGCATCACAAAGGTGAGGGGTTTTCCAATTGACAATCTTATGAGTGCCCTCCCACTCGATCTCTCGTCCCTCCTCCACGGCAAATAAAGCACCGTTTCCCTTCGCAATGACTGCCTTGACGGCTTGAGATTAGCCTAGATAAATATAAAGAACGGCACTTTTACTACATGGCTCATTGGCGTGGCAGATGACAGTTATTACATGCAGTGGGTTAAGAGGAGAAATCCTTAGAAGCAAGCAGGGAGCAGTGGCAAAGGCAGATGGATGATAACAGTGGAGCAGATGTGTTTTTTTTTCTTTCTTTTTTTAAAGGATGATTAATAAACCTTTGCCAAATTTTTAGCAGATTTTTTAATTAAAAAGAAAAAAGGTGCAATTTCTCTTATCTCCTCAGCTGGAGAATTAAAGTATTTCTGCCTGTCCCATGCTGCTTTTCATCTGTTTGTAATACAAATCAGTAAAGATGGTACGGTGACAGAAAACCAGGAGGAAACATTTCAGTGTATAAAAACGAACCATGCAGTGATTTGCTGTGACAATATGCATTTGAGAATTTCAGCTCGAAATGGATGCTTTGCTTTTACCTAATGCAGGGCAGAGAAGACACAAATTCAAAGACAGTGAGGCTGTGGAAAATAACTATGATTCGGGGTGAATCACTGGATACATTTTAGTCAGACGGGGTTTCGACAGTGCAGAGCCAGCCTGTGGGCTGAAAGGGGGATGGAGACTGTCTCAAGGGGTTGCCGTTGGGTATTGGGGGCTGTCTAGGTTTTTCTCATAACTGGCCTCCTTTTGCAGCCACTCAGAATGCGTTACCCAGCATGTGTATCTTTAAGCTCGATATGTCTAATAGATGGAGTTTGATATGCAGCCCTTGGAGATCTTATCAGAATAATCCTTTGCTGGCCATGCACTGTCAACCAGCTTAAAGATATGAGGGCTTGTTTTTTTTTTTTTTTTTCTCTTAGAGACAAGTTGGCAAGAAAGTAGCACCAACCTTGGCATTCTTTTTATTTGATAATTAACTCTCAATTGGCTGCAGCTGTGCTGCTGCAATCAAGCTGAGGGCTGTCAGGTGCGTCCCCGCTCTGTCCTCAATTAAATGTTTCACAATATACTTAGGACATGTGAAAGACAATTAGGAAGAGTTTAAAGTGAAATGTGTGGTCAAAAACAGACCACACTGGGAAGTGTGTGTGTGTGTGTGTGCTGTAAAGTGGGACTATTTACTTCGTGTGTGACCCATTCCCCTTCCACCACATGCCAAAGGGACTCTACCGGATTAAGATCTGGCGACTGTGGAGTCCACCGGATCAGAGTGGAATGAAGTCATTGTCATATCACAAAACCAGTTTGGGATGATTTGAGGTACACTGTGGCATTTAAACACTGTGAAGGTTGTTACCAAAAGACTCAGTGTGTGTCTAGAATCCATTGTGCAGGAAAATCCCAGTAGATAAGCAGTTTCTGCAATAGTCCGACCAGTCGGTCTGGCATCAATAAGCATGCTACAATTAACGGTAGGTAATCTTGACACCTTGGAAAAAGTAAGTCAACTGGACTGCTTTGAGTTTGTGAAGACATTTCGCCTCTCACCCATGAGCCTTCTTCAGCTGTAAAAATAAAATGTGGAGTGTGCAAAGTTTTTAACCCCTAGTAGGGGTTTGCTCCTTTTGGAGGAGGTTGTTAGTGGTTCTCTGTGGACATACATGACCTCCTTTATTCCTCTTTCAAACCATCTGCTGTCTCAGTTAAAATTCAAAGATGCCAATGTTTACATTCTGTCCCCTGTGAAAGACCATCATTAAACAGAGGTGGTGGCCACCTATAATGCAGTCCTGACATCCTTTCCCAAGTGCTTCAACAACCACTCACACCTTCCTTCAAGTGACCTCATTTGGTCACATGATAGGGTGCGGCAACATCTTACAGTGGTTTCACCCTTAACCCCTGGTCATGGTAGTGACCCACACCTTTTTTCACACCTTGGCTCATGATCAATAGTGGTCAATGACCACATCCAAAAGGGACAACCCCCACTAGGGGTTAAATATCTGGGCCATTTCCCCTTTTTGCATTTAGAACTTAAGACGCTTCTTGTATGAGAGACAAAACACCTTCATAAACTTAAAGAAATCGACTCTCCTTCCTTTCTTCAAGCTCTTAAGATCAGGCTCTAGGTTTTCATCAAATATCTGGTGAGCTTTTGCTGTTTGGGCAAGTCTGGCATAACCTGTTCTTTGGATTTCTCCTTTACTGCTTCTGTTGATAAACCTCTTCAGCCTCATTCTGTCTATCCTGTGGTGCTTTGCAGCACACTGAATGGACACTTGGCTTCCTGCTATCTGTTTTCTATCTAGATAATTTAAAGATGCTGAACTTCTGTTTGTCTTTCTTTTGTACTGACTTGCCATCTTGATCTTATCCATAGAATACTGAAAAAGAACACTTAAATACATAGATTACTCTGTACATAGCCTGTGTTAGTGTAGGGGTGCTGTGAGTTTCATGGCCTTTTGTTGTTTAACAGCCGGTGAGTTCAAATACATCCTGAAAACACAACTCTTGGGATGGTGCCGCTGATTTCTCGTACTTTTCCAGTCACATGCCGGCCTGTATTTGCAGGCCAGTGTTTCCAGGCGTGTATTTGCACTATCATGTTACAGCTCCAGAACACTCATACCACATACTGTACACTGATGCGTTCACCTGGCATATTTCACCCCCAGCAAAGTGTTGCAAAACTGCAAGTCTGTTCACTCAATGCAACAATCAGAAATGACCTTAATGTTGACAACAAGGACACCAGCAATGGATTACTTGTCAATTTGACTGCATAACAGAATCATTGAGTTGGAAGATGAATTACCCTGCAAACCAGGCAAGACAAGTGGTGTGTGTGTTCATTTAAACCCGATTTATGTATTTAACAGCTTACGACGGGGTGTACGTGACAGAGTGCCACCAGGCGCCTAATTCAGATGTATTACAGCCAACGCAACGGACTTCTGACTGACAGGCAAACCATAACACTTGGAAGCAATTATTCATGAGTTCTGTGGTGCTCTGTATTAGGTGACCACTCAGTTTGATGAGAAATGTTTTTGTTTTTATAAGCTCAAATTATTTCCCTCCATCAGCATCTATGAACGTCTGCTCGAGAACATGTGCAGCGGTGTTAAAGCTACACCGACCCTTCCCGTTGATAAGTGCCCTCAGTGTTATCATCATTGTCGTCAACAATGCTGCCACTGTTACTGATTTAATCAGAGCCTGTCAATGTGTCCGCACCTCCGGAAGCTTTGTGTTCCATGTTGATCGTTAAGTGTTGCAGACTGTGTGCACAAAAGCAAGGCTACTCTTGATCAATATGTCAACGGCGATGACAGGCTTGTCAGTGAAAAATGTCCCCAGTGTTTAGCGCCATCTACGCATGTGAGACATTCAACTTCATGCATTCTTTTCACTTCTGTATTTGCCAATTTTTGAGCAACAGGCAGCGGTAGGCCCATCATTCAAAAGCTCTAAATCCACCACTGGTCACTAGAGGTGCATGGATTGATCCAAATAACAATACTATCATAGTACTGTGTCTTGTATTGGTATCAGATTAGTACTACCATGATATGAGCGATACTTTGTTTCTATCCTCTAAGTTTAGTATGTAGCCTCCTGAATTGTGTTAAATATTTTTTGGGGAAATTAAAAAAACCTCAACTATACCTCAAACATGCAAACCTTTTGAACTTTTTTGTGTTGACCATCAGTTTTATTTATAGCCTATATCACATTTAAACAGAAGAAACTGATCCAAAGTGCTTTAGAGACAGACACAATTTCACTGCAATTACTTGTATGTGACAAATAAAGGTTCTATGACTATGACTATGACATTTACATTCCAGGTCTCCAAAAATTCCAGTTTTAAAATACCTGAAAAGCTGAAAAGTCAGTTTTATTGATGTATTCAACACGTTCTCATCCCAAAACGTAACATACCGATGCTTTTGACAAATCGTCAGTATGTTACGCTTTCGGCCACCCAACACGTCTCTATGTTACGCGTTCGAAAACATGAGAACTGTTTGGAATCAATCTACATATGTACATTTTTAAATTTTTCTTTACTTTCTCATCATGAATCGCTTTGGAAAACACTATCTGACACGATTAAGGTTGTGGTTAACATTAGGATTAAGGTTGTGGTTAGGGTTAGGGGTAAGGTCAGGGTTAGGGCTGGAATACACGGCTGGATTGTGTGTTACCGCTGGGAGCGTCATTCTCATGGATTCCATCCACAATCCGGAGCGTATCATAGGGACGCGGACGGTTACCTTTCGCGTAACATTTGACGCCTTGGAACGTGACAAAACGTTGCTATGTTACGCCTCGGGAGTGAGAACGGTCTCATGTATCAGTATCTTCAATACTGGGCCTGTATTTACTTGGGATCTGATCGATAGCAAAACTTGAGGTATTGCACAGCAGTACTGGTCACATGCGTGTACTTTACCATGTGTACACACATCCACATCCTGTCATGTTTCTTTTTGGTTTTTTGTGCCCATTGTAGCCTTCACTATTTTCCGCATGGCCGCTTATCAGTTTAATATGCTCCGCTCACCCCTTGATTCTGTCCCTGTGCTCCACCACGGCCTGTCATTTCGTTCTCAGTGGCTGCATCACAGAGTGAGGAGACACCATGCACCATGCCTCCACACTGCCTCGTTATCTGATATCTTTCTTCCTCTATGCGCCCGATCATCTAGAACCTTCATCAAGCAGAGGCAAAAGAAATGCAAAAACAAAAAAACAACATCATTAAATGCAGAAAATCGTTCTTATTCATTTGAGCACTCAGGCTCCAGACATCACATCTATTTAGAGGAGGCAAATTGATTCAATTTGCCGTGTTTGCATCATGCTTAATTCAGCGGCTTCTCCGTGAGCTGTAAAACATGCGTCGTCAGGGAGATGGTTTTATTTAGACTTTTTTCTTTGTTCCTGTCTTTTTTTTTTTTTTGCACTTTAACCGCAGATGTGCTGTCTCTGAAATCTCATTTATTAATGTAACTGAGGAGATGAAGGTGGAATAGAAAAGTAGCAACCAAAAAAACAAAACAAAAACAAACTGGCCTCTTGGTAAAAAGCTATAGATTAGGTTGTCAAAAACCTCCAATGCTGATTTATGTGATATTATAGTTGTTCAAGCTAAACACTGTATTTATCCCTTGGAGAATTAACAACTGTCTTTAGAATCACTGTTAAATAAACACGATAAAGACAGGGCATTTAAAAACATTTAGCTGTTAAAACAAAACTAGATTAGCAGCCAGATTACCAATTACAGACCCAATGCAGTGTGAAAAACCTCCCAATTAAAAACCTCGTTTCTACATTATTGCGTTATATATCTGAAGATATTTGAAAACACAGTATTTATAGTAATCTTAGTTTTGGACACAGCATCTTACTTTATCATTATAACTGAATTCTATGAGTGTGTCTCAGAAAATGAATGATTTCAGTACATTTTAAAATTGAACCCAACTTTATACTGGTCCCACTTTAAGCAAACTAGTGGGGATTTTGTTGGTTGTTAATGCGACAATTACCAATCATTTCCTGTGTCGTTACAGAGCTAGAAGTTCAACAAGTCATGACAACAGAGTTCATTTCCATACTAAGGCTAACCATTTTTCTGTAGTTCATTAGCAGTATAAAATGAACTTGGCTGCAAGTCATGATCAAGAATTTAAACAGAATTATTGATATTCACAGACTGAATCCTTCTGGCAACACACACACATACATTTAGTGCTACTGCAGCTTGACTGCATTGCATTTGGTCAATTTAACATTTGGTTTAGCAGGTTCAGAATTATAAGATGTATCTCCTTGGCAGAAAATATATTTTCCCCTTAAACCATATTGTCTGCAAATTTAATTGGCGCAAGTGCCACTTGCAGCCAATTTCAAACTAATCTCTGAACAAAACAGAACAGATTTTCTGTTCAGCATGAGTTACCATAGTTACATAGCCTTTTTAAAGACACTTGACAAGGAATCTCACTTCGCAATAGCCCACTAAAGACGCGTTCTGATGCAAACCTGGCCTTCTGTGGAGCAGATTTTGTTCAGCAAGTACAAATCTACTGACCAATCAGTTCTCAGAAAATTAGGGTCACCATTCTCAGTATGTAAATAGGATGGTTTTAATTCAAAGCCTAAAGTCTTTGCCTTTTTCTGACGAGCATCAAAAAGACATATAGAACCACAGGGGCAACTTTATCTCTTGTGCTTTTTCCTTCTATATGGAGGCAGTTTCATTGTTACAAACCTAATATAGCCATATAATATTAAAATAGGACACCTGAGACTTCTGCATTGTCCATGCTTATCTTGTATGATTATTCTTTTTTTGTTGGTGTTCTTTACTAGCGAGTAAAGAACACCACCAACAAAAAAAGTCTTCCTATGAGACTGTTCAGCACTGCTGCAGCTGAAAGAAAACAGCTTGCATGTCTTGCACAGCATATGAAAACCACGATACAACAATATAATTTAATAGCATACAAAACTGTAATTAAAGCCAGCTCTTCCCATGTCTTAATAATAGAGCAGTAATTGTGATAAGTCTGCTAAATTACACTCTTGGTATTTTGGTCAGTTTTCTTTCAATGCCTTAAATAGACACATACAGTGGTTTTTAATATCAGGATATACCTTAAATATTGTGCGGCATTTTTTCTATCAAACTCACACACCTGTGTGGGCTGCAGCTGTTTTGACTGGTTGGTCTCTTTATATTTTTTTTATTATTACAGTTTTCTTCCATCCATTTTCCTTCACCTCTCCAGTTCAGGTTCAAGGTGAGGCTAGAGTTATCCATGGGCCAGAAGCCGGGTACAACCTGGACAGGTCATCATTCTGCCAACTCCACAGACAGGTCCAAGCCTGGATTTGGGTCTTCTTACTGTGAGGCCATAGTGCTAACCACCGCATCACCATGCTGCCCATCCCACAGTTTTCTTTTCCTTTTTAAAACGTGACATGCTGCTTCCAATAATCCTGTCCTGTGTTTGTGACAGATTATATGCTGCCAACATGGCAGTCGTTTCCATGTGACCGCCACAGTCACGAGGCTGGACCAGACCAGAATTATTAAAATCTTGAGCAATCAACTTGACAGCGATAAAGCCATAACTACACAGAAATAGTCTGCTATCAGTTTGTGATTGAATGTGATCACTTTGGCAGTTATCCATACATTGTTAAAATACCTTGGTAAATTGGTGAAATCTGCAATTCTGTTGCCATTGAAATAAACAGTAAGTCCTATTTTTTATTGAAGTGTGACTGAGCCATTAGGAGGATTACAGATGGTAGACTGAGTAAAATCCTGAGTGTGGTGCTGGTGTGCTCATCTTCATCTCACTGTTACTAAATGCTCCTAAGTTTGATCTCCCGGAGTATCAGAGCATCTGCTCGGTCCAGTGTTCTCTTTCCCAGAAGTACCTACAGCACCTAAAGCAAGGCTAAATCAATAGCATGTACAGGTTAATAGCAGCCGTGTTTTTTTAAGCTGGCACATCAACTATTAATTAGCTGGTGATTAGCGTCAGCTGGAAAAAAAATGATTCCCAGCCTGAGGAGGCTATCGTCCTTGTGCTCTGAAAGGATGAATCAACCTGTATTAAAGAGGGTGATAGTGGTGTGTCTGTGTGTCCTTTATGGAAAAATAACAGAATGCACGAGGAACAAGAAATTACTATTTAAAATTAAATCCCGGCATGAGTGTCTGACCTGACTGAAACACATGTTAGATGTTTTTCAAACTGCAAACACATGATCTCTGTATTCATGTTCTGGAGTTTGTTCTTTTCAGAATAAAAAAAAAGTGTGCGCCCGAGGACACAATCATGGGTTTGGCATCAATTTCAGCATCATGCAGGAGTGTGAGGCAGAAAAAAGTACTGAGAAACTGGGAAAGGCAGAAAGGGAAACGGTAGAAATACTGCTGATTCATGGCTTTATTAATACTTTTTAAGACCTCAAACACAAATAAATGGGAAAATATGATGTTTGCTAAATTTCAGGGTCCTGCTCTTGTGTGAATGCAAGTAACCTGGTGCCACACACACAGCCACTCACCCGCCTTCCCCGCATGACAGCAGGCACGTTTGATGAGTCTCCTTCCTCCGTCTGCTCGCCAATTCTTCCCTCAAATGTAGTTTAAATGAATGCCCTGCAAGCCAAAGACAAATTCTTTTTCTTTCTTTCTTCTTTTTTTTCTCCTAAATGTTTTTTCGGTCCTTTGCATTCATGTTTCAGCGAAGGATAATTGGAATGCACACCTCCATTTTCAAGATCCAAAGTGGAGAAAAGCAGAGAGGATATTGGCTTGCAATTCAAGTGTTTATGGTGTCTGGTTCTTGTGAGTCTGTATGGTTCATTGTTTGGTATGATTACAAAGGGTTTGTGCACCCTGGAAAACAAGAGGGTGCCATTCCTCCAAAGGAAGAAACTGAATTGATTTGTACTGTTATTATTCTCTTAAGGTGGAGTGTCTTTGAGTTTATAATAATAAAGTTTACTTTATTGACTTAATTTTTGTTTCATAAATTTTTTAAATCATTAGAAGACAAACTTTTAAAAAATGTATTGTCTAAGAGTGTAAATCACGGAAGAAGGCCTTAAATGAAAAATAATGCTGTCTTTTAAATCACTCCTACCCGTTAAAACCCACCGCCCCTCCCCTAGGATCCAAACTGACAAGGAACATCTACCCCAAATAAACAGCATCACATCACAAATACTGCACAGACATAAAAGGAGATGAAATGAGGACATGTGTCAAATACAAATGTAAATGGATCAGGGACCCCTCAAAAGCAATTACTGCTCTGATTCCCACGATGAAAAACAGGTGTCAAAAGATTCAGGCTTCAGAGGTCAGATTTCCTATTCTGCTGCTTGATTTGGCAATGAAGCAGGTTTTAAATAAGTATATGTTCTTGATGAGGAAGATGGGTTTTGGGTTTGGTTTAGCCGAGTTAGTACCTAATCGAAAATATGGATTTTCCACAACAAAATTTGTGCTTGTAAAAAGAAACAAATACATGCTCCTTTAACGTAAACCCTTAAAGGAGCATGTAATTCTTCAATTTATCTAAAAGCTTACCATGACTGGATAACATCCATGTATCTTTATTTCATCTTATATTGTGTTTCATCATTGAAACAAGAACGTCTATGACGAAGCAGCTCATCTGGCTCACGGTCTATCGCATTTCACTGCTTCCAGTCCATTAAAATGACTAAAAAGATTACTTCGACCTTGAGTATAATTTGGATGAAGACCTATTTGGTGATGATTGTGTTAAAGTTAGATTACATTTGACCAATTTTGTGAATTGGGGATAGATGGATGGATGGACAGACACCTCCTTTGACTGGATGAGCTAAAAACAGCATGAAGTGTATTTTTCAGGGTTCGCCATGCCCTTCTAGAACAGCTCCAGTGTGCTTTGGCTCTGGCTAACTAGAGTCAAGTGTCTGAAACTCATAGGGCAGAAACTATTACTGACACAGTCCAAGACTACTCAGGGTCTTTCTCCTCTCTCTCTTTCTGTCTAGTCTCTTTCCTTTCCTCAGCTTTCATGTGGAGTTTGGTTTGGACTCCACCTTAGACTCCAAGTGCTGGTTTTCCCGCTCTTCAGCCGACACACCTGTTTGCCATCAGCTCATTTACTTCCTGTAATTTTAAAGATGAGCTTGAGCCTACAATCCTCGCCAGATTTTCCTTGCACTGGTCCTGGTAATCATGCTCTCTGACGCTAGTTTCAAATCCTAGTGAAGCCTGTTGCTCACGTCATTTCGCTCTTTACCCCTCAGTAATTCTCTGAGTCGGCTGAAGCTCACTCCTCCGCCTGTTCAGGAAAAAGACTCAAAAGACCGTTCCTGTTCAATGAATTGACACTCACCAGAGATTCTCCCAGCTCCTGACTCTCTCTGAATGCCTGCAAAATAAACCTTTTTAAACCTGAGCACTGTGGTCTGGCTCCTGCTTCAGAGTCATTTGAAAAAGTTCCCTTTATTGCTTCTGACAATTACCTCATTTACTTTGATGATGGCGGGAGAGAGTGCTGCTGGTCCAAAATCTCACAGAGAGTTATGACTCGGTATCTGGTGACTGTGAAGGCCACAAAATATGAGTCACATCATTTTTATACTCATCAAACAATTCAGAGACCCTTCGTACCACACTGATGGCCTGGAAGAGACCACACCGTTACCACTGGATAAATATCATCACTCTGAACAGCTTTTTATTAATTCGACATTAATTTGTAAACGTCTGTTCATGTATTTTTTTTAAATGACATTCATGCTTATTAGAATTATTACTAGAGAAGCACTTGGGAAAAGCCTTTTCGACCAAGGCCAACTCTATTTTGCAATTTTTAGGTAAGAGAACCAGATCCATGCCAGAGTCTAATGGTTTCATTTCCCCCGCCTCTCCCCAAAATTACCCTCAAATTGGCTTTGCAGTTTCTTCTTCAGCTTTCTAACAGACAAAAATGATCATATACCTCAGCTTCAGTAGGAGCACTGGTTGGTGTCAGGGCTAACGGTAAAATCAAATAAAGCTGTAACGTGAACGAGGAGATTAATTCCACCGTAAGGATTTTCCTTCACTTTCAGTGTGGTAATTGATGATTGCCGTTCATATGCAACTTTAAACAAATCCATTTGAATATACATTATATACAGCTGCTGCAAGACTACATGTCAAATGTATAACATGACAGTTTTATGTAAGACAGATGAGACAGCTTTAGAGCTCTGGCGGATGTGAGATTTGTGGCTTTGGTATCAGGCGGCTGTAATGACCAACACTCAATGTGCGCTGTTCCAGGCCACAGCTTTTGATTCCCTGTACGATCACACAGCAACATTACATTCCCCGTGTGCAGAAGTTGTATCAAGGTCATTTCAAATCACCCCCATCCCCATCAAAGCGACAAGTTCAAACCTGATGCATCCCTGCGCTGAAGAAGACGACATAAATAAGCTTGCCTGACGAGCGAATATAAAGCTTCTGAGTGGGTGGGAGGTGGAGTGGAGGGAGAAGAAAATATTTTTCCCCCTCTTAATGGAGCCGTCAACAATCACTTTCAGCAGAGAGATGGAGTCACAAGGCGGATGGCGGTTTTGTGGTCCAAGGCAGAGGGGAAGCATCATTACCATAGAAAACATTACAGTGAACGGCGGACATCCAGGCCATCAAAGATGATCATCTCATAAATTCCATGCACTGTATAATAGACCTGTCACTCTTGAAGGCTGGAGTGAAAATAATGCCCATGGTTGATTTTTATCTTCCTCAGTGCTTCTGCTGATTACCGCTAAATAGGCTTCAGCTTGTTTGGCTAATAGTCACCGTGGATACAAAATCACAACGTGGTGAGTAGCATTTGATGGCCACTGTCCGAATCCATATGTCCCTTTCAATCTCCCATGTCTTATCGTTAAGTCAATAATATGATGAGCAATTAAAGCGAGGCTGTTGTAAACAACTACTCATCCAGTTTGATGTGCGGTGTGTCCAAGCAGGAGGGAATGTGCACCTCCAGCCACTGCTTAAATGCCAGCAGTAGGTAATCAGCCATTAGGACAGACCCTAGATGGGCAATTGTGACAGCAGATGATATGCAAATACACACCCTGAGACACATCGTGGAAGTTAACGGATGCACAAATACACACACGGCCGCGTATGCATGCACACGTACGCTCACATGCACTGAATGACAATCAGATGTTATTTTAGAACGGCGCCCAAGTAAATAAAAGACAAATGCCCAAAGAAGCGAACCCTCTCCTTGTCTTAAAGGTCACAAATGATGTCTTTGTCTCTGAAAACATGGAGTCTAGACGATGTTTTGCAGAGAAAATTTCTAGCAGGAGGGTAGCATTAGGCAGTCGGTTTCACCATTCTCGTTAATTACATGATTAAGCTCTGCTAAGGTTAAAGACCCATTCAAAGCCCTGCATTGCTAATTGGGACACAAGTGATACTGCTGTCCAGGCTACGTCTCCTCCTTGTATTCCCTGCACACACATTCACAAACATACGCCAACTAATTTAATAGGTTACATCATGTGAAGGCACAAGCCATTTTACATCTTAATTTTGTGAGCCAAGAAACACCCTGTTGAGGCACCACATTTAGTGGAAATAAGCATTTAGCTAATGCACTTGCCCAGCAGTGAGAGCATTAGTAGAATCATTTCTACAGTGAATCACTATTTTAAGCAACTATTTCTTTTTCTTTTCAAACACTTGTTCAAGTATATTCACAAATAAAATTTTTATCATCAGAGATAAAATTACCAATAATCATCCCACAGATGTAATACGATCTACAGCTACTTTTAGTACCATTGATATTCATTTAGACTCCTTTTCTCCGGTTGATCTTTCTGAGTTAACTTCAATAATTACTTCCTCCAAACCATCAACATGTCTTTTAGACCCCATTCCTACAAAACTGCTCAAAGAAGTCCTGCCACTAATTAATGCTTCAATCTTAAATATGATCAACCTATCTCTAATAATCGGCTATGTACCACAGGCCTTCAAGCTGGCTGTAGTTAAACC
>VVHJ01062871.1:0-15717 GCA_015107715.1 Tylochromis polylepis | reverse complement strand
ATGGTGAACAGTCTTTGTCTTCAGGTCATTTGAGAGTTGTTCTGAGACCCCCATGTTGCTACTCTTCAGAGAAAATTAAAAGAGGAGGGAAGCTTACAACTGACCCCCTTAAATACTCTCTCATTATTGGATTCACCTGTGTATGTAGGTCAGGGGTCACTGAGCTTACCAAGCCAATTTGAGTTCCAATCATTAGTTCTAAAGGTTTTGGAATCAATAAAATGACAACAGTGCCCAAATTTATGCACCTGCCTGATTTTGTTTAAACAATTATTGCACACTTTCTGTAAATCCAATAAACTTCATTTCACTTCTCAAACATCATGTCTCCTATATGATATATTTAACTGACATTTTTCATCGTAACAACCAACGATTTATACAGGAAAATAATGACTATTAACAAGGTTGCCCAAACTTTTGCATCCCACTGTATATTTGAATACATCCCCCATTGTGATATTGCTTCGGAGGGGCTAACCGCACATAGCAGCTAGCATCACACCTAGATCAGGAGTAACATCTGTACCTCAGAACGTTCAACACTTATACCACACTGTAATGAAAAACAAGATAAGTAAAGCATTCACATAGCTCCCGATTGTTTTTTTTTCAAAGGTTTCTGAGCTTAATCGGCTAGTAAAATACATTATCTAAACTTAACAGGTACCTAATGAAAGCATGTGATGCACCGGGATTTTCCAACACAAACAACTCGACAGATGTTATTTCCTTTGCTGTCAGAATCTGGGGCCTAATAAAAGAGTAGCTTATTAGCACTGATATGTAAAAACAATTTTGTCTCATTAACTGGTTTGCAGCACTGCATACCGAGATATTTTCTGCCATGCTCCGACACACACTTGACCACCATTAGAGGGAAGATCTCACAGGAAGAGACAGACAATGCTTCCTGCGCACGAGACGCAAGGTTGTCATAACGCAAGACTGCATCAAAGTGCCCCCGTGTGACAATAATAGGCAATAGCTTTAGGTGACAAAAAGGGATTTTGTAGCCCTGTATTTCACATGGGTTACATGAACATGCTGTGATCAGCTGACCTGCTGCGCTTTTTAATTTTTACACAACTGAATTCAACAATATGGTCGCAGTTTCAAAAGCTATTGTGGCTGATGTCCATCCCCTACACTGACACTATACTGTTCATATTGTCTTGTTCATAATTAATGGGTTTTTATGTTGCAGCTTGCGTGCATAAATGACTCTTTTGAAATATTGGTATTAAAATGGTGACTTGACATCTATAGAATCAATAGCACCAAGTCATAAACACAGTATACAGTTGGCATAAAGTTGGAATTCAGTGAATGAATCTAAGCATCATCATCTTAAATACAAATTAATCTCTGCTACACTTGATGTAGTCTAAATCTGACCATAAGCACCACAGCGACTTTGTATCAGTTCAACACAGAGCTTTACTTTGAATTCACCACATTAATGCAAGCTAACCTGTTTATCCTGGACAAAATTGCCCACTATTTTCATGCAATATTTGAATAACACAAAGTTAGTATACTTAGTTTGTTTTGCAGGATGTTCTACAAAATGAAAATGCATCATTAATTTAAACACATCATATATAAATACAATACATGATTAAAATTATGACATCACATGTAAAATTTAAATCTGCTGTATCAAGTGTTACTGAGCAGTCCTTACCTTTAAAGCTAACCTCCCTTCTTGTCCTGTCCTGTCTTTCTTATTTTTCTCCATCTCTGAGTGAAGTTAGCGCTTTCTGTTTTTTTCTCTCCCTGTGACATTTAGCAGCTGGACCTTTAGCTAGCAACAGGCTTCCTAGGCTGCATCCTTCGGAGGCTGCATTTGAAGGCCGATTAAGTCACAGTCAAGTGACGAAGGCTGTCCCAATTCGAAGGCTGCTCCAAATGCGGCCGACAAATGCGTCCTTCATTCCCCCGGGTTTGAAGGATGGGTCGGGTGTATCCTTCATGGCCCAACCTATCCCAGAATTCATAGCGAGGCCCAGCCAATTCCAGTTTCCAACAATGGAGGCAGCTACTTAGTTTTAATATTAGTCTTTCTGGGTCACAAAATAAACTTTTAAGGTATCTTCAGGTGAGAATGCAGCTGTGTAAACTTCAAATATCTGCTCGATTTATCAAGACATCACATATTTGCAAAAGTGCTCTGACATTTTCGGAGATGTCTGTTACCCACCAGCTCGATAGCTGACTGGGAGCTCAAGGGTCACTAGAATTGGTGAGAACACCGGACTCCCAGCACATGTAAGAAGTAGAACATACAAATATTTGTTTAAAAATGTAGGGAGTAAAAGTAAAAAGTTGACAGAAAAATAAATACTCAAGTACAGATACCAGAAAATTCTACTAAAGTACAGTAACGAAGTATTGTTTGTTTCTTTGTTACTTCCCACCTATGCTGCTCTCTTATTATTATAGGGTCTAACCTTATTATATAAAGCGCCTTGAAGTGACTGTTGTATTGATTTGGTGCTATATAAATAAAATTGAATAGAATTCTCTTTCCCCTAGCCCCTAAATGGTTGTGCAGATTTCTGCCGCTCTTCCTTGAGGAGGGAAGCGCAAGTTTCTTACTATTAAAAAAGATCTTTTTCCTTCCACTGTCGCTAAATGCTTGCTCATAGGGGGTTCTCTTATTGTTGGGGTTTTCTGTCATATTAGAAAGAACACCTTAGGGTCTTTACAATACAAAGCACCTGGAGGTGACTGTTGTCGAACTGAACTGAATTGAATTTAAATGTCTTGACCTAAATGTAGCAATTTGTCACTATAAATTTGAAGCTGAATTCATTTAACTGCTTTGATACCTCATATGCATTTTATCTGTTGGCCAGTGAAGCTTTAGATTTACAGCTAATTCTTTATATGTAATTTGTCAGATTTTTCACATCTCCAAATGAAAATTTGATACCTCGTAGCTTTTAGGGTGAAATACCCTGATTTGAATTTGAAATTCAAAATCTTGTCCTTTCTGAAGCTAGACTTGTTTAGCCTGTGGCTTAGACAGTGACCTAGTAGATGTTAAGAGGTGGCTCACCACGTGCCACTAAAACAGTTTCAAGACCTTATCATTTGTTCTCCAAGTCTCTGAACCTCTTCTGGAGACATGAGTACTATCCAGCCAATTCAACCAGCCTGAGCTGTCTACAATGCCAGCTCAACATCTCCAGTGGGTGTTTAATTGGGTTGACATTTTAGACCGTTCCTGAAGGGGACAAGTGGACCCAAATCATTGTGCTGTTATACTGTGGTGGCAAATGCCGCCCACAGCATAACAGAGCCACCACAACATCTCATAATTAATGGGGTTTTTTTGTTGCAGCTTGCGTGTATAAATGACTCATTTGAAATATTGGTATTGAAATGGTGACTTGACATCTGTAGAATCAATAGCACCTAGTGATAAACCAATAAAACAGGAAACTATACAGTTTGGGTTCATTTAATGGTATATTTGAAAGTAGATTGTCACTATTATTTTGTTTTTACAATATGTTGCTTCTCTGAAAAGTCACCACATTGCTAGTCTTTGAGATTTTGGCAAGTATTGTTTTACCTGCATTGACCTTGTAGATCCTAATGACCATAAGTCAATAGCATACTGAGTTTTGGCTGACTTGATCTTTGACTTTATTTGGTAAAGAACTGGTCCTTATATAGCACTTTTCTACTCTTTCTGAGCATTCAAAGTGCTTTATACAACATATTATTCACGCATTCACACCCATTCATACAAGCATTTTTATGCACTTTTATGCTTAAGCACTAGCTAACATTCACACTTCAATGGATTCATCAGAGAGCAGCTTGGGGTGAGTATCTTGGCCAAGCATATTTGGCATGCAGACTGGAACAGCCAGGGATCGAACTACCAACCTTCAAATTAGAATATGACCTGCTCTACCTCCTGATCGTCTTGATCGTGAATTTCACGTTTCATTGTACACAGCATTGTACTTTATGCTCCCCATTAGAGTCAAAAAGGAAGTTATGGCAGAGTGCTATAGTGCACAGTGTCTGTCAGTTTCTCAGTTGCGTTCACCTTCACATCTGGTTTCCAAACGCTAAGATGTGAATGGCTAAAAAAAAATTAGCTTGAGCCATCTTTCATCTTTTTATTATTTTCTTCTAACTTTTGTTTTTATTGTTAGTTGAACTGAGATAACTCAATTCTCTGATGCTGGAATTATAAATGTTCTGTGATTATTATAATTATTTTACTCAAACTGTCCAGTTAATTATTCTAGTTTGGTAAGATGATTTCATGGAGTGAACCATACACGAGACACAGAGCTTCCTGTTGAGTCGACAAGCTTGTTGGCTGGAAAGAAACTCTTTCACCTGCGTTATTATTATTACTGTAATTATTTTTATTATTATAATTATTCTGTGATTTTGAAGAAGCCTGAGTACTCTCATAACAGGCCAACTCCTCAGTCCTGGAATCCAAATTTAAAGCTCCAGTGGTGGTTGTAAATAGGCTCAGGTCCTCCAGCCGGCCCAGTCCGCCGCTTTGGACTCACCTAATAATTATAATAATTCAGGTTGGTGTGTTGTTCTCTCTCTCTTCACACTTTAAAGTGTTTACAGTAATAGTAGCTCTGCCAGGAGTGGACTGACTCTCTCTGTATTAATAAGCGCTGCAGTACTCAGCACAGCGCGTGGTAAAGCTTCGCCATGATTACAGTACGCCATCAAGAAAATTAGTTGTTTCCCACACACAGCAAAGCACAGCGAGGGGTTTGCAACATAACAAGTTGCTTTTGTTTACAACGGCTCGCTAGCTGTTTTCATTATGCCGAGACAAGCCCATAGACTCAGAGCCAGCTGCCACAAATCACACGTTCAATTATTCTGCTTTGCTTATGAGCATCCAAATATTTAGTCCACTTACCGTGAACAAAAACAGTAGTAAAGTGATTACAGCCGCGGAGGAGTCGAGTTCTCCTCCGACAGGGAAACAGGAGGAAGAAAGAAAGAGAGGAGTCAGGGATGAAGCAGGAGGAGGAAGAGAGAACCTGGAAAGTGCTGATTTTTCTTTTTTGCATTTATGTGAATGTGGACGCTTCAGAGTAAAAGTGTCAAAACTACAATATACAAATCCTCCAGAAGGAACAGGACTCCCCCCGGAAGTGGAAATCATGCACAGCATCAGCATGAAGGGAGGAAGGATAGAGGTGGAAAAGTAAAGCAGCAAAGCAGTCTGAAAAAAAGGAAAGGATATGAGGAAAGGAACATAAAAGAGTCACAAAAGTTATGAGTAAGGAGGGTTAAAAGTAGACAGTAAAGGCACATATTGAGAAAAACAAAAGGAAAATAACTAACAGAACAGAAGAAGGAAAGAATTAAGGTGGAAATATAGGACAGAGGAACAGAAGAGGAAGGCAAAATTAAAGTAAGTAAAGATAAAATAAATTTAGAAAAAAGAGAAATGAGAGTAAAAAAAGTGTAAAAAAGGAAGTAATATGAAATAAGTAATAAAGTAATGAGGGAAAACAAATTTAAAGAAAAACTTTTTAAAGGTGAACAAAAGAAGGGTGACACGAAGGAAGGATATAACGAGTGAAAAGAAAAATGAAGAGGAAAATAACAAAGGAAAGCAGACAAAAAGATACAATGGAAAAAGTGCTCTTAAAGGAAGGAAGGATGACCAAGAAGAGAGAGGGGAAAGGAAGCAAAGGCCAAAAGCCAACACAACATAACTAAAAGAAAATGAAGAAAAAAGAAGGAAATGAAGGAAAATGAGTAGAGAAAGTAGACGTGAAGAAACATGAAGAAATTTAAAAAAAAAACTTTCTTCATTAAATAAGTAAGAAATGAAAGAAAGAAAATGAAGTAAGAAACTCAAGTAAGATGGAAAGAAAAAGGAAAACAAACTATTTCTTTGAGAAGTGAACATCAGCTGAGGGGATGAGGTGCTGGGGTGGAAGTGGTAGTTTGATGATTCTGGCAAAGGTTAGAGGTGGACCTTTGGATCATCCCAAGGCTTTGAAGAAAAAGACGAGCTGTCCAGAGCTGAAAGATGTTCAGATCTTGAGCAGAGTTCAGACTCCCAATAGGCCTTTGGAAGAGGATTACACACTTTGATAGAAAGACTTTAAATATACGGTGGACTAATCCTTTAAAGGCTTTAACTCTGTACTAAGACTTCCTCTGAATCCACTGTGTGGGCCAAGCAAGGCACAGATACTGACCAAGTTTTAATTCCCAATTGAAACAGGATATTCATTAACAAGGATGAGTTTCCTACAGTTATGAAGTCATGTTTTCAATAAGATCTTGTTTCACCATAAGGCTCGAAAACACCAGTCACCATTGGAACTTCAGAGAAGTCCTTAAGTACCACTCGAACTTCTTCAAAGACATTTAGAGCCTGCCTTGGCTGGCCTTTGGAAAAGCACATGAAAACTGACTTTGACACAACCCACAGTAGAAATTTAAAGACTCAAAAGTAAGAATATATGTTTGTTCACCATTCAAATGTTATGGCTCAGTCACGCTAGAGTAAAAATAAGACAGCAACCTACTTGTGAAGTTTGCCCAGTGATAGCAATGGGTTTTTTTTTCATATTGTATTGAATCTTTTCACACTGCATGTAATTGCAGTGACCAACTGATTCAGGCACTGAACATGCAGCACCCTGGACAACCACTTTCAATCACAAGACACAGGTCACAACAATCAGTCAGAGTCAATCGATACCAATGAGCAAAATTTATCTCCAATTTTTGCAATAGAGGACTCGACTCAACTGATAGCTAACTGGTATAAAAGCACGGCTCCTGAGCACACATGTCATTTGAAGTTAAATTACCATCTGCAGCAAACATGTCACTATTTGCTGAGGAAATTTGAACTCAACTAACTGGTCCCTATCTTCAAAGGAAATGAAATCACAAGTTTATGGTGACAATAATTTTGTTTGTGCTACAGTCTCTAGTCACTGTTTTCCCTTGTGTGACTGTACCATTAAGAAGAAAACTTTGTTGTGTTTGGCCATCTTTAGGCTTACTAAAAGCTTTCTCCCAAATAAGCTAACAAATATATATTTCCAATTAATGGTTCTATCCTACATCACCTACTGCCAAATAAGCAGCTTTATAAACACTTTTTAGACCTAAAACCACCACCAGCATGGTACTGTTCCAAACCTCTTCTACTCTGGCTTTAATCCAAATTTAAAGCTCCAGCAGTGGCAGTAAGTAGGCTCAGGTCCTCATAACTATATATATTTAGTCTCGTTCTTTCTAACAACTGTACTAGCGTGATGTTATTATAACTCAACCTTTCGGTTTATGGATGCAGCCTGCTAATTAAAGTTGCTAGCATTAGCTGTTAGCTTAGCACTCTGTTATTTCAGAAAGCCATCCAGGACGAACTTTTTGCATATTCTTAATTCATACGACATGGTTATCATGTAAATACATTTATACACTTATTTAAATGGTGATAATATGAACTTTCTTATTTGGCATGACCCAACTGTTACTAAAGAACACTGAGAGTGTGAACATAACTTTCCACAATACAATTATAGGACAGCTTAGTATAATTTCAAAATTATGTCTGTTTTTTTCTCACATTGCAAAGCCTGTCTACTGTCTTTAGATGTGTGTTGCAATGTACTTTATCACAGCGAATCCACAAAGCCAAAAGGAAAAAAAGAAACGCGTATCCAACATATTTGAACTAAACTAAAATGTTTATTTATTTACTACTGAAATAACGTTTCAAGATGAACTGATGAGAAACAATAGAAAATTGATGATGAAGAGCTTTGGATTTTTCCCTCTTTATACTGCAACCACAATTTCACAATCAATTTCAACTATACAGTACTGAGCAAAAGTTTTAGGCAGGTGAGAAAAAATGCTGTAAACAAAGAATGCTTTCAAAAATGGAAGCGTTAATCATTTATTTTCATCAATCAACAAAATGCAGCAAATGAACAAAAGAGAAATATCAATCAAATCAATATTTGGTGTGCCTTCAAAACAGCATCACTTCTTCTCGGTACACTTGCACACAGTTTTTGAAGGAACTCGGCTGGTAGGTTGTTCCAAACATCTTGGAGAACTAACCACAGATCTTCTGTGCATGTAGGCTTCCTCACATCCTTCTGTCTCTTCATGTAATCCCAGACATACTCGATGATGTTGAGATTGAGATGGGGCCCATACCATCACTTCCAGTACTTCTTGTTCTTCTTTACAATGAAGATAGTTCTTAATGACTTTGGCTGTGTGTCTGGGGTCGTCGTCCTGCTGCAGAATACATTTGGTACCAATAAACAATCATTTATATTTCTGAAAGCATTCTTTGTTAACAGCATTTTTTCACACCTGCCTAAAACATTTGCACAGTGCTGTATCTATATTCAATTTTGTGTAATATTCTGAGATATATTTATAGTTAGAGCTATTTGCATTTATTAGAGCTATTTTGTTATATTTTGTTTTATATTTGTTTTATATTGTAACATTTAACTTAGTTTAATTAGTTGCTGTTCTTACTGTCTTGGAGAAACTGTGAACACATAATTTCCTCTGAGATTAATAAAGAATTCTGGTTTTAATTCTGATGAAGATATGTTCAGCTCAACAGCAATACTACCTGTATAATGGATTGAAGACAATGATCAGCTGTTTTTTAGTCTTAGGTTTTTTTAGGCTCCTTGTAATGCCTCATTACTATATATATATATATATATATATATATATATATATATATATATATATATATATATATATATATATCCTGCCTGTCATGTATTTTCTGCTGTGTCTGGTGTTAAATTAAGGGCTACAATGAAGAATATCATTAATAAGTATCAAATTTCAATAGAGTACATCTTTTCCCTAGACTCTAAAATTATTTTTTTTCAATGTGTTTAGTTTCGAAAGGATAGGATTAACCTTCAAGAAACAACAAAGAAGAAAAAGTATCAAGTCTGTGTATCTGTCATGTCAAATCCACTCACTCCACAAGCCACTGAGCTATTAAAGACTAATACAGAAATCTTTCCTTTTCTTCAAAGGAAACCACCCTCTCAGCCATGTTAGTTTCCCTAGTGCTTTGAACATTAAAGTACATACAGCAATGCAGGGTGAGTGTCGCAGGCAGGTTGCTTTGAATCAAGCCCATTGTTGACATGAAAGACGAGCCAATTTTTACATGTCTACTGACCCCATCGACTGTGTGATCAGAAGCAGGAATGTTGATTGTAGAGCTCCGTCTGAGTATCTACCCGCTGCAAATGTATGGTGTGCATTCAAAGCAATGGAAATTACATTTAAACGAGAGACAACAACCATGGTAGCGGCTTGTCAGGCTGGATGTAGATGCAACTGGGATTTCATCTAAATGCTAATGTCAGCATGCTGCTACTTGCAATAATAATGTTCACATACTGATACTAAGCAGATATCCTTTCACCAGCTTATTACGTTTGATTTTAAGCAATTGACAATAAACGCAAACACATAAAACAAGTACATCATTGGCTGATGGCATTTAGTCATTAGTAAGAATTAGACAAATTAAAATGTTGAACTGATGACGATAATACAGCACATAGTACAGCACAAATCATCTTCTGTCATAAGTCTCTGCTCAGCAGTTTACTGCAGTCCATGCAGTGAATGCTGATTGGACGAAAAGTGAAGTCCATCAAAGCCTTTACAGAGATAATCGTCAGATGGGTTTTCAGTTTTGGTTTGCCCCTTCATGAAATGAAAAAAATAATCCACAGACAGGAAATGGTTTTAGCAATTATAGCTTTTGGATAAGATAATTGCTACCTAGGTTATGTTTCCTGTTACCCCATTTAGACTGAGAAAACAGTTACATATTTGTAATACACAGAAATAATATCTGCTATTTCTACTGAAAGAAGAAATATCAGATGTCATACATAACAGATACTAGCATGGGCTAGGGAGGCTCTTGTACTTTTCTTGGTGCCTTTCAAGAGCAGAAGTCATGGTAATTTCTGTGGGAATAAAATTAGCGAGTGAATCAGAATCTGAGGGCTGCAATTGTGGAATTATCTGTGAATTGCTTGGTGCAGTCCAAAGCTGTTCAGCACTGGCACTGGTGGAAAGTCATGGACCATTTACCATAGGTCCTAACACCATGTCTATGTGCTGTGTATGGTTTGGCTTAGGCTATGCTGTATTTGCTAAAATGCTGAAACATAACCAACCAACCACTGCAAGTACATACTATCACTGTTTAAGTTACTAAGGCAAACCAGTGAGCAATCCTGCTTTCTTAGAAAATATGACAGTACACACTTGTGAGTCTGTTTGACATTTACTTTTCCCAGTTAATGCATTTAGCATGTTGAACACTGATGCGCAAATATCAAAGGTTCAGACACGTGGTGGTCCAAAATGTGCATGTGTGGGATTGGTGTGGGTTTAGAGCAAGAACTCTGCAGATGATACTTAACATGGCTCAGTTTTTACCAAGAAAAAATTCTCAGAAACAATAAGCCACTATTTTCTCATTGGATAATATAGCTTGTTTTGGGGTTTTGTGGGGGGGGGTTGTTTTTGTTTTTTGCAAGTTTTTCATTTTAGCAAAGTTCTTGGCTAACATTGAACCTAAAATTCTGTCTTGCTGAGTATGGCACAGTGACTTGCTATCATTTGTAGTTTTTGTTGGCAATTAATGAGACAGTGGTGTTTTGTGTTCCAGTGCACATAATGACTACCTTAATTGTGTCTTTTATTGACTTTTAGGGTCTGCGCCTAGGCTGCTCACCAGCATAAAATTGTTGGCTTGAAAAGCTGTCCATCGATTTCCTCTGCCGAGTTGGGCTTGTTTCCACGCTTCCCTCTGTGTATCTGGACCAGGCAGACACAGCACTTGATGACAGCTTCATTAGTCAAGCTGACTTCATTAAAATTAATCTGTGGCTATGCATATCGTTCAGTTGAATTATTCATGCTGGGTTATTTACGGTTTTAGAGTTGAAAAATTAGGGCTGGCGAAAAGCAATCTGATGGTGTAAAAAGCTCATATATGGTAATGCTCAAACAAGGTGCACTACAAGGTAAATGCTTTGCTATTAGAGATACAGCAGAAATATGCAAGACTGGTCAACTGATCTATCCACAACATGACACTTCCGGAGACTGTCTTCACCGAAGAAAATGGACGTTCTCTGTGTTTTCATTAGATTCTGGTTCAAGGATTTGCTGACCTTAAAACCACTAGCTCACAATCACAATGCTTCCTGTAATTGCCATAGCAACGCTGCAGCATTTGTTAAGGCTATGTGTCAGTTTATGTTTAGGTCTTGTCACATGGCCTAGAGGAAAAGACAGATGTGTGAATTACACATAAATAACAATCAAATCTATGGCTTTGGGATTATGTCACTCAGTATTATTAGTAGTGAATGTAATGTGTGGCTGATGGCATGTGAAACGTGTGTGAATCAGATAAATGGTAACTCTTTTGAGACTTTCCAAAGCTACATGAACCCTGACTGTACTGCAAGAGTGGCTAACGATATTTATCCAGTTTAGTTTGTTTAGAATCTTATTTAAGCATATTATCATGCTAACATTTGCTATCTAAGCACTAACCACTGGACTCTAACGTCTCTTTGGACGTGTGACACTGTAGTGGCAACGAATACAGGCCCAAAGGAAAAATCTGTATTTCCCAGCCTAATGGTGAGTGGTTGCTGGAGGTTGCTGGCAGTCACAAGGTAAAATTGAGGTATACAGGTAAAATTGGTACAACACTGTATACAGAGGTAAACTTATATTAAATCAAGATTGTACTGTTAGACTAAATTTATCAGATTAACATTAAACCCCAACAAAAATTCTTAAACCCTTTTGCATTTGTGGTTAATAGTGAAGCAATGTTGAATTCATGACTAAAGATAAACAGCAATTCAGTGGTATTTCAACTGACTGTCAACTTTAATTTAATCGAACCAACTTTGAATTCTGATGTTGATTCGTGATCATTTTTGCACCCTCGGTTAATAATAACACAGAGTGGACATCACTACTAAAGATCAGCAGGACTTGGACCTCTTTATCTACGACCAGAAGAAATGTTCCAGTGATGTTGATTAAAATGTATCAAATTATAACCTTAGAACTTTATCATTAAATATTAGGTTCTATCTGGCATGGAAATAACAACAAACAAGTTTACATCAGTTAGAAACACAAAGTTATTTAATTTATCAAATCAATATTATTTTCAAATCACATTTGGTGCATTCACTCCTACGTGGTACCATGACCTGCCTCCACCTGGTCTGGATCATAGCTGTGAAGAGCCTGTATAGGAGAATTCTCAGAGTGCCACTGAAATGCCGTTTGCTTATAAAAAAAAATATGCAAGGAGCATGCTCTGATCAGATTTGGGGTTTTTACCTAATATATGTCTCTCTTTCCCTAAATCATCCCAGCTAATATAATCCTACCATGACCTAAGGACCTAGGAAATTTCTACGCTACAGTGATGTAGATTATAAATCCAGGACTTTTTCATATTTGACAGGTGGGATTGGGGGTGCGGGGGGTGGGGAGCAGAAACCTATCACTGCACATCAACCTGAACACATCATCCCCACAGTAAAAAATGGTGATGGCAGCATCATTCATGTTAGCGTGCCCCAGACAAAGTCAAGATCTAAATCCTATTAGGAATCTGGCAACACTTGAAAATTGCTGTTCACAGACACTCTCAATTCAAAGTGACTGAAATGAAGCTATTTGGCAAAGAAGAATGGGCAAACGTTGCAGTCTATAGATGTGCAAAGCTGGTAGGGAAATACTCAAAAAGACTTGCAGCTGTAATTGCAGTGAAAGGTGATTCGACAAAATATTGACTCTGGGGTGCTGAATACACATTTTTCAGATTTTTATTTGTAAAGAATGTTGAACACCATGTATCATTTTCCATCCGCTCAACAGTTATGCACTACTTTTTGTTGGTCTATAACATATAAATTACAATGAAATACAGTTAAGGTCATGATTGTAATGGAGTGATGAAGTTCAAGGAGTATGAATATTTTTTCAAGACATCCTAAATAGGCAGTTATCACCAGGATAACTCACTGTCATAACAGTGTCAGGTCTCATCATTTCATCAGGTATTTTAATGCTGAACCAAAATCGATTTTTTCTCAACTTTAATGATAATTCAGATCAAACAGCAACATTTTTTTAATGTTGCCTGAGCTGTGTCGATCTGCTAGAAACCAAAGCAATTGCAAGGAGGTTCTTGGTGCAATAATTCAGTTTAGTTTGTTTTTATTTATATAGCGCCAAATCAACGGCCACCTCAAGACACTTTATATTGTAAGGTAAAGACCCTAAAATAATACTGCACTATATTTGCAAATGATTTCAGTGAACTCCAGGAACCACTCTGCAATAAATCATTCAGAATAAGCATTCTTCCCTCATGACTGGTGGTGGACAATTCTTGAGCAATGTATGCATGATATCACACAAGAAGCCTCAATAAGCAAGTGTCTTCACTCTGCAGACATCTTGAAGGGATTCAGGTACAAACTTGGTTTTGTGTAGGTTTTCCTTTTGATGCATTATCAAATAAACAAAGTATAATGGTCTCCAGAACATAGAAGCTCCATGCATAGGATCACCAGGCCGAATCTGCTACAAATTGTATAAAGTCTTTTCTGGATTTGGTTTAAAATAAGATTTTAAAGCTTTTTCCTCTCAGGAAGTTATAATTCTACCAACATCATTTTGTTGTGGAATTCTCTCATAAATTTCAATTTTAGGATTCTTTGAGTTCAGTGTCTCTCATATCTCTTTTTGTACTTGACACAAAGTAGGCCTACAAAAGATAGTTTTGAACTGGTTATAAGGCAAAATATTTGAAATAGATATACTTTTTTTAAAAAGTACATTTTTGCAACAAATGTCACCAAACTGGTAGGGTTTAGACAACAAAGAAATGGAGAAAAAAATATATGTAAATTAAGTAAAAACATGCAATCAAAACCTGGTCTCTTGGATGTCAGTCTAGTGAGTTATGTCTCCAACATGCTTTTTGTGGACTTCAGTCTTTTGAAGTGTAAACCTCTTTGGAGAGAAGCTGTATCCATGTACATGAGCAGTCTGCTTGTATGGGAACATCATTATATTGTAGATAGTGCGTGGCGGCACAGCCCCCTCAGTATTAGGAATGCTTGTTAGTGCCATCAAACTGTACTACAACAACAAAAGTCAGCTCTCAATACATTACAACACAACGCAACCAGATTTTTTTTCCCTAATTATTATTATTTCATGCATGAGTTCACATGGCTGAACACAGGCATCAGTTTTATATACTGTTTTTTGTACTCTTTATTACAAGACAGCAGTTGTCTGTCTTGTAATAAATAAGTTCTCCATCAGTTTTAAAATAGCAAGTTGGTGTGAAATCCTGGAAAAGCAATCATTGTTTTTTGTTTGTTTTTTGTTTGGAGGTGAAAGTGTGCTTTTTAAAAAAAAAAAATTCTGGCCTAAAAAATGCTGCTTCAAGCCAGAAAAATCACATCAAAAACAATTTTGCATTTAAAAAAAATACGTTTACTTAGAAAGCTAAACAGAAGGCTCCTGTGGAAAGCTACTTATTCACAGATTGTGGCAACAATAAATGATTTTACCAGCAGGAAAAGAAAGTCTTCTGTGTCAAAGATGAGTCATTTGTATGTGTCCTGAATGCGGCACGGTGAGTCATTGAAACAATGTGTGATGGAGTTGCTGACATCCACTGAAAGGAAGACGCATGCAGAGTAAACACTTCCTTAGTAATAAGCAACGTGAGATAGGATTATTTCAGTATAGAGCAGCTGGACTGCTTTATATATTTCCTGTCTAAGGATGTGTGTGCTGATAACTGGGTCTGAGGACTAAAAAGAGGCATTGTTATAGTATACTACCCTTTCAGTTCCATTAATACAAAGTTTTGAAAGACTGATTAAAATGTGAAAATGTGAATAATACAGTGATTATTGTCATGTACAAAGGAACAAAAGGAGGATTAGCCTTAGATTGAATGTGGAAAAAGCTTTAGGTGTTGCTTTAAAGAAGACTGGATGGACCAAAGTTACATCGTCATTCACATCATCAATAACACAAATATTAAATAAGAGCAGCATTGACATCACAAACAACTGCTGTTAATAAGGATTCCCTACTTAGAGATGTTCTTGAAAGCCTCTGCAGTTTCTGTCTTTTTTTCTCCTGTCGTTGGGTTGCAGCCACACATCAAATGCTGGGATTTATTTGCATGATTGGTGGTTAGTTTCTGATATCCTTGCTTCCCAGCAAACATTCTCATGTGAGTAGTTGTGGGTGAACTGTGTGGGCAGGGCAAACCCACACTTGTGGGTTTTAATTTTATTAATTTTAATTTTAATTTTAATTTTAATTAAGGCCTCAAATCAGAAGTACCTGACTCCGTGGTATAATTCTCAAACACGTAGCCTAAAGCAGATAACTCGTAAGCTAGAGAGGAAATGGCGTGTCACAAATTTAGGAGATCATCATTTAGCCTGGAGAAATAGTTTGTTGCTTTATAAAAAAGCCCTCCGTAAAGCCAGAACATCTTACTATTCGTCACTGATTGAAGAAAATAAGAACAACCCTAGGTTTCTCTTCAGCACTGTAGCCAGGCTGACAAAAAGTCAG
>VVHJ01062867.1:0-11116 GCA_015107715.1 Tylochromis polylepis | reverse complement strand
AAGTAATGTCTCGCTTAATTTTGGTCTATTTCTCTGTATGTGTGTGGGTCTGTGACTATTTGTGTTCAGATATGCACACAAAGTTCCACTGACCAACAAAAAAGACCACCCATGGATAGACAGAAGACCATTTTAACTTTTTCTGGCCACTGAGTTTTTTTCACATGTAGCTAATTTGGCCAGTGCAGCCACAAAAGAGGCCAGTTCCTATTCAGCAGTTAACGAGGACGACAAACTGGAGAAGCCTTTGTCCCTGCTCCTCAGCCCCTTTCACAAAGCCTGCTTGCTGCCGTCAATCAGCATAGCTGCTCCTTTCCCCCTGCTGGATAACCCTGTGCATCCTCAACCCTCCTGTTGCTACTTGCTAAAGTGGAGTAGTTTAATTTACTGACTGAGTGGCTCTCCAAACACGTAAGTAGAGGAAGTCACCATCACTGAGTTAAGAGGGCTTCAGTTCGGAGTAGAGCCAAATACTCATTTGGAAAACTGGAAAACATTTTCAGAACCAGGCACAATAATCTGTACCTTTGTTATTAAACAATGCCGATGAAACAGCACGTTCTGCCTCCACACGCTACCTGCCTGACTTTTGGTAGAGAAAGGTCAAGAAATGCATTAAGAAAAAAATAGACGTGTATTTTGGTTTAGTTTTTCAGTTTGACTCTCTCCTGTGAGCATTCTTTGTGCCATAATAGTTGAAAACACCAGAACTCGGAGAGACTTGGAAAGCAAAAATGCCAAATCTCAGGTATTTGCAAACTGCACAAGAACTATGAATCAATGCGATTATGTGAATGGAAAACACATAAACCCATCATAATTAGATGATAATAGCCTGAAACTAAAAGATATGGAAAACACGAGGGAGGGAGTCAAACTGGAAGAACAAAACGTAAAAGCAATCAAATGTTTTCTGTGCTGTGGTATACTCGTTCTCCAAATATGTAATTATGTTAAGTGAAGAATGCTGGAGCGCAGAACAGCCGAGACCATGGGCTGCAAAACTGTGCAAGGGATACATATAAATAATGGGAGAGAATAAACACAGGTGAATTATAATGAAAAGCCAAGAGGGGGACTCGACTTACAAACTTGTCAACTTAGAACGTAGAACCAGACCCCTAATTTCACTCAACTGTCTGACAATAATGCGAGGTCATTAGTCTAATTACCTTACAATGACTGACTGGCTGATTTTTATTGGGGAACACACACAGAGAAAAGACAGACAACAACGGACATTAAAGAAAAAACCCTCAAAAGCAGCAGGCGGTAAATCACTATCTGAACTCAAAGCATTCCCATCTTCCACTCATTTGGGGTTTTCAGAGGATTTGCTAAAGCTGTACATTTCGCAAAGCAGATTTTCCCTTTTGGATGTCAGAGGTGCTGTTGAAAACAGACACACAGATTGCATTGTGCTGACTGAGGTACAGTACAGATAGCACATAGCAAAGTGTGCAGGAGTGGGAGGATTGTGGCCTGAGCTTCCTTTTATCCCAGTTCAATGGCTCAGAGAATAGGGTGATTAGTTTGTCCCATCTCAAAGTGCTGCCTCGTCTTTGGTTACCGAGATAAAAGCCCTCCCTCATGTTGAAGAGACCGGCCATTATTACGCAAAACAGAGAAACAACCCCCTCCCTGTCTAACTTAAGTGAGGGGAGACACTATGCAGTCGTGAGGAATGTCTCTTTAAGACATTTCGTTTTGAGTGTTTTAAAACAAACCAGGCACATTTAGGAGCGACTGTGCAATGCCTCCTTCTATAATTTAATAATGTAACATTCTCCCTGGAAACAAAGAGGCTCTTTGAAAAGGGCATAGAGACCATAATAAGGCCCTGATGACAGGAACATCCAGGATATCTTCTCCAGCTCCCAGTCCCATCCACTTCCCATCAGATGACTATCCCACAGAGTAATCTGCCTGTGCTGTGGGTGTAAGGGGCTGGGCAGTAAGCACATGGTTCAGCTCCAGGCGGGGAAGGATGACAGGAAAGTGGGAACTTTCTTGTCAGTCTACCTGACGGGGACAAACTGTTTACAGGAAGGCTTTACCAAGGTTCTCTGTGTGGTATGCAGGCTATGCGATCTGGATCACTGGCTGTAAAATCCCATCAAAGGAGACTGCTTGGTCTCAGTGGTGTGAAGCTAAGCTTAACCAGGAGGAGATGAGCTGTTGGCAGTCTCAATGTGACCAGAGGAACTACTTTTCCATACATGTATTTGGTGGTGGGAACATTCATTTTTGTTTTCTTTGTTCTTCATGTGCAAATCAGAAGGTGGTCTCTCTAATCTTCGGGAGGCCTTGAATGTGACATGTTGCAGGTGCTTGTCGTTTTCATATCCATAATGCAGTCTTTTGACCTGCACTACCATGTCACACATCTAATTGAGAAAAGAGATGATGTCTACAACAACAGCAGCTCTGTGGATGTGAGCCAAGAATTAAATGCAAGGTCACAGCTAGACCAGGTGGAGCTTAACTAGGCTGTAGTAAATATCCAGCTGAGAAAGAGTGTACTGCCAGACAGGCTATCTATCGTAAACTAAAGTAGCACTGTAGAGCCATGTCCTCATTTAGACTGTAAATGTCTTTTGCTGAGTGCAATCAGTACAATGGAAGTCTGACTTGAAAGCAAATGTCAACTTTTTTTTTTTGGCCCAGTATCCACATTTGAACCTAGCTGGAGTACTGCAGTGACACAAGTCCATGACACTGACCGATAACATCTGCTCAAAAGTGGGTGAGCAAAGAACCTCTAGACCTTTTAGACCTTTTCTTGAGCCCTTTTCATTGAGATGTCTGGGCCAGTGGTGACGCGATGTTTAAAGCTCCCTTCCTCCTGCTGAGTCAGGAAAGAAATATTGTGTTTTCTACCTGCCTGTCTGCATATGCTGTGTTTCACACAAGAAGGTCAAAGTCAATAAAAAAAAACTGATTAAGGATAGAAAAACTGATGACACTTACGATAAAGACAACCCGCCTCTCCGTTTAGTTGGGACCATCCAGGGCAACACTTGTACACAGTCTGGTAATCCTGTTTGTACACTTGTCTGTATGCTGTGTAGTAGGCTGTCCTGTTAACACGACAAAATTCAAGTTCAAAAACTTACAGTCATATTCAGTCTGAATTGCAGCCACGAGCAATACTAAAACTAACATGTCATTATACAACAGCAGAGCGTTGCTTTGTGTGTGTACAAACGAACAGGAGTATCTCGCCAAATATTTATGAGGGTAATCTTTAATTTTTTTCGTGAGGCAAACTGATCAAACAGCTCAGAGCCTTTGAAGTAGCATGTCTTATAATGTTCAGCACAAATCCCCTTCAAGGCACCGTTTTAAAGTGTGAGAATGGCAGACTGTACTTCAGAGAACAGTGCCTCTCCCTGTACTTTGGGACCCTTGTCATTGCTCCACAGTTGTTAAGCATTGTGAAAACGTTTTGTTTACAGCGGGTAATTGTGGGCTTAGCGTCCTTCACAGCAGCCTTTGAATTTGTAACGCAGCAGCTAATGTGGGGAAAGCAAGCTTGAGCAACACAGTGCAAGACTCCCAGAGAAGGGCGAAAATGTCAGGATTGGGTCTCTCTTTTAAAGGAATGTTTGCTGCCAAGACATCCGTATGTTAAATAGCTGGTGATGTGGGGCTACACCTTGCACTTAACTCTATAACAGGTTGAAAAGCTGTGATTACAGAACAGGGGTGAGAGAGATGAAGAGGGAAGTGGAAGCTGGATCTCATGTTTGGAGATGAAGTTTAAACGAAGAATCCTGGCCTCTCCGATAAATTCTTTTGATTGCATGAGTCATGGAGACTACTTCAAAACAAGTAATTAATGCTTTGCTCTAGCCAGAGCTTAATCAGAAAAGCACTACATCCCCTGCAGGTGAGGTCAGGAGTGCTCGCAGAAGAGGAGAATCAGAGGCTTTGCGTACAGAAAGGGGGGAGCAGACAGATGAGAAATAACAAGTCTTACTTACCTCCTCTCATACCCCATGCACCATGACTGCCCCACGCAGCCTTGCTTCCAAATTTTAACCATGCGTGTGAAGGCCTGCACACATGGCTGCCTTTGGGCGACCAGCGTCACCTCCTTCTCCGCACACACATTGGGCCTGGAAAAAAAAAGACTGGTAAAAAAAAATACTTAACATGTCGAAATATTGAGCAGTGTTTTCACAGATGTACAGACGACAGCAGAGCAATTTATGAGCACTTAAAAAATGTTGCGGCAAAGACAGGTGGGAAAAATAAAAAAACTTGCTTGAGGTGTTTTCTAGTTGTCAACAATGCAATTCCTGTGAGGGCATTACCTGTGCTAAGGTGTGTGATGACCAGTTTGGGGTATTTCTATAGACTTCCTTGTGCATTGCCTTTCAGGACGATAAGCTACAAAGCAAACCTGCTCTGACTTAAACTTGATATTTAGTGGAACTGTTAAAGTGTTTATGCAGCAGCATCGCTCCAAGAAAGAAAGAAAGAACACAAAACAGAACTCAACACAGGTAAAATAAGGTGAGCCTTGAAACACTTAACCTAAGTGTAATTTAACTGCACCATTCACTGCACCTCACTGGGGAGCCTTCTTGAAATAAAGTCCAAAATGATCTTTGAAACATTTACTTTTTCCATAACTCTCCAAGGATAGAAAGAAAGTCTCAGCACATGGAGATCAGCAGGAATCCTAAGACAACATTCAGCTGCTCATCTCATAAATAACAGTGATCACTATCACCTTCAGCTGTACACATAATTTAATGTGAAAGACCTTATTGTTAGTGGCAGGGAGCAGCACAGAAACCGCTGTCACATAATTCCAGCACATAATACCATTTATTATTTTAGGGTTTAAAATAGCTGTTATACTTCACTGGCTCATCACTGTGAAAGAAACAGTCGCTGACAGAGTTAGGAATGCTTTGCATGCCACACAGTGCCACATGGAGCCAGTGCATTTATATAAAATACACTGGCAGCGTACCTGCAAACCACTAAAGACTGTGATGAGAGTGTACAGCAGCAAAATTAATTGGATTGATGAAGCAGTGATACATGATGAGCCAAATAATCAGTAGTGGCTGACACTGTTAACTGATATTGGTCTGTGTGCAAACTAGCTTATATTTACAGATGACAGTGGGTGATATTTATAATTGCTTCATACTGATTTTGCACTAAATAAATGTCAGTGATAAAGCACTAAAAGAAATAGCCTGATATTTCTTCACAATATAGTTTTCTTTCCCTGGACCAGTAGTGGGAGTAATAAATAAAATAACATACAAATAACAAATAGAAACAAAAAGAAAAATATTTGGAAGCACTTTATAATAATGTCACACTATTAAGCATTATTAAAGTATTAATAAGGTATTAGTAAGTTATTAATTTATCATTTATATGGCATTGCTCCTCCTTAGTATGCTATTTATAAACACATATATTTTTATAACAAAGATTATGTCTATGATTATCACTAGCAGTGATGTAGTAGCAGTGATAGCTGTACATGGTGGTATACTAACAGATGGATAAACATATCTGTATTATAAATGGCATACTAAGGAGGAGTAATGATATATATAAATGATGAATTAAGCAGTGGCTAATACCATACTAATACCTGATGTATGGATGTGCAGGTGAACCGGCAGTTACGAGGTTCAAAGGAAATGTGAGTCTGTAAAAGTACCTGCAGCTGGATACAGTGAGCGCCATCCTAAATGGACACCTGTGATTAAGTAAATATATAAGGATACAGGAAAATGACAAAACTTTACTTACATAAAAGACTGGAGATTGCTGGTAATGCCGTAACGGAATGCGTGCGCCTCTATAATAAATACAATGACAAAGGAAAAAATTACACTGTCCATTTTCCTCTGTTTAGGTCACTCTACAGTTTCAAAGCTGTGAACTCATTCACGAGTGTATCCCATCACTACCCAGAACACAAAAAAAAACCAAACAAACAAAAAAATTAAAAAATAAAAATAAAAATTCCAACGTGTCAACTTGAAGAAACTTAACATGCACGTAAAAGATCTTCAGCGTGAAAATGTCCAATACAGTCTAAAAATGGCACAGCCATCCCACGCGTGTAGCGTCTCCGTCGCAGCCGGTATCTGACTCAGAACATTCCTGCGCACCTACAACAGGTCGCTGCAGATGTTGGACTGACGCGCAAAAAACTCGTGGAGCCAGAGCGCATTCTGCCTCCCTCCATTGACTTGGTAATGATGGCAGGGATTTGGGTGGGGGGGGCCGCAAAGGGAGCAATCTATTATTCAAAGCGTCAGCAGCCCCTGTAAGACACCCTGCAGCCACCGGCACAGTGCGCTCATAGCAAGAGCAAAGCTTTTTCTCTCTCATCACTGACAGCTTTTAAACTTTCTCTCGCCAGTGTCATCATGCCTCCATGGAACTTGTGATGTGTGCTTTAATATGTTATAATGATAGTTGGATAAATGCCTTAAAGACAAAATGCTGACATGACCCACGCGCACAGAAAAACAATACAGTATCTGCAGATTGAGTGAGCAGGGGAGCATTTGCACGACATAAGATGCGCGTTCATTACAGCCATGGACGTGCAGGAAAACGAAAACGAAGTCGCATAGCCTACCATCACCCGTGGAGCAAGTAGAGGATGTTGAAGGTTGGGGAGGTAAGGGGAGGATCTGAAGCAGCTAGCGGTCACACTGCAGGGCAAACAGTTGATGGGGCGGTCGAAGGGTCAGCAGCCAGGCCTGCTGCTTTCTAAACAAAGCTTTCATAGCATGTATGTGTTCATGACCCGAAAGAGTCCGAGGTCAGAGTGGTCCGTGCAGCCTCTGGGGCTACAAGCTATATAAAAACATGCCGTTTGAATTAGGCAGAGCTCACCTATGAGGTCTGTCAAAACTGGGACGGGCTCTCATTCTTCCTCTGCAGCAGCCAAAACGAGTCTAATGTCAAATGACACTGCTTATGTTTATTTCAGGATCGGCTACACATCCATGTATACAGATAAAATAGCTTTGACAACACATGACTTTTGCAGGATATATCTGTTGTTGACCATGAAGAAACTGTCAATATCTCAAATAAACCAACAAATTGAGCAGATGCAAAGATTTGATTTAAATGTTATTTTTCCATTATTCCATTATTTCCATATTTGTCCTGAGATTCTCATGGGCATGAAAGCCAGACAAACACTTGTCTGGTGATTTGACTTGTTACTAAAATACTGAAAACGGCAGCTAATGCGATCTGGAGACACTGTGCACATCCTGCATATCCTAATGTGCGTTTATCTAATTACACCACAGCAGGTGGTGTTTCAGTAATTGCAGTTTCTTTTGAGACTGGTGGAAAATAGCCTGGGTAAATGTGTGTATGTCAGTGTCCTAGGATGACCTAAGATGTGGGTCAAGCCAGTCCTGAAGTGGCACATTTGGAAAACAAATCTATATAAAGATGCACTGAAAAACTAAAAACTGCACTCATTTTATCTCATTTTATCTGACTGTTTATATCTGCTTAGCTGAGGGACACAAAAGAATGGACGGTAATTTGCTGACACCTTGTGGTCTAAGTTAAAAATTACACAATATGGCAAGTCCCCTGCGTATTATGCAACGAAGAGACCTGAACAAATATTAACCAAACAAACAAACGAAAAAAAAAACCAGGAAGTAGTTAGAAAAAGCGAACTTTGCACTGCCTGAATTACAGCCAAGAAAAGCGGCTAAATAACAGCTGTGTTAATTGATCATCTAAACAGCACGCTCCGCTTTAAACGGCTTAAGGAACTTTACGACGCTCCCTTAACATACGACCTTTGCCCTCTGTCGCCTGCTCGCAGTGGTACAGTAGCATGCTCTGGGTAATAACACGACCTCTGTGCACACTCAGACAGAGCAAGGCTATCAAAGACGTGCTTGTGCATTTTCCGAAGTTCGTGGCTCGCAGAAACATGTCGTCTCCAGCTAAAAAGCCAGTGTCCTTACTGGGAACTATGAGCTTCGGCGGGCGAGCTGACGCTGAGCAGAGCCTGGAGATGGTGAAGGCTTTCCTGGATGGAGGACACAACCAGCTGGACACAGCCTTCATGTATGTCGACGGGAAGTCAGAGACCATCATTGGAGGCATGAATCTTCCTAAAACAGGTATTTCAGAAGCACACAGTAATGCTGCAGGCTCTCAGCGTGCTAACTGCTACCGGAGTGATTAAAGCGGGGTAACCAAGCAACGTACCTGCTGGATGACAGATATGGTACCCACCTTGAATTGTGGGTAATCAACTTTAACAAATATAAAGTCAGTTTGCTTATAAAGCACACAACAAACATCGGCCAGGGTGCTGCACAATATCAAACAAATGTTAATAAATCCATTAAAACATGTTTTTAAAAAGTGTTTTTTTTTTTTTAATACACACCATCAAGTCCACCTCTGAATGTCTCAAAACTAAAATGAAGGTTTTGGAGCTGCTTAGTCAAAGTACAAAACCTTGACTTGTATATCCGATTGAAATACTTTGTACTTTGAAATACTGGTCTGACCTCATTCTTGGTCTTGTTAAAGTTTTTTTTTTTTTTTTAATTAAGGCCATCCAGCTTTGATGTCACTGAAACATTCTCCTAATAATGAATCCAAAGTTTAAGTGCTGCAGTAAAAGCCTGGCTAGCATTCAGTGTCAGTCTCTGTCTCACGGACTGTGAAGGAGCTGTGCTGTGATGGTCTTTTAACCTGACTACTTTTCCTTCATTCACAGTAAGCATAGCTACCAAGGCCAATCCCTGGGATGGAAAGACACTGAAGCCAGAGAGCGTGCGCTCCCAGCTGGAAACCTCCCTTCAGAGGTTGCGGACAGATTGTGTGGACCTTTTCTACCTCCATGCCCCTGACCACCAAAACCCCATTGAGGATACTCTCAGGGCCTGCAATGACCTCCACAAAGAGGTTAGCAGACCAGGGAATATGTAAACATATAGCTAAATAACTTGCTTTAACAGAACACACAGGAAAAAATAACTTATTTGTCCATCTGCAGTTCTGAGATGTTTTAATATTAAGTGGAAAGTATCAACTCCCCAGGGAAAATTCAAGGAGCTCGCCCTTTCAAACTATGCATCCTGGGAAGTGGCTGAAATAGTATGCATCTGCAGGCACAACAACTGGATAGTTCCCACTGTTTATCAGGTAATATATCCTGTTCTAAGGATATTTAAATTCCTTAGAAATTCCTGTGTTGTCAGAATGAGAGGAAACTTTTTCGCCTCTTCATCTGTGAGATTTCTGTGGTTTTTGTTCAGCAAATCACTGAAGATTTAATCTTTTATTAGGTGCTGTAGACCTGACATTTATATGTCTGCTATATTGTTACTTGTTTTTAACCTGTTCCTGATTCAGACTCTTCCAATCTTTCACAGGGGATGTACAATGCCACAACAAGACAGGTGGAAACAGAGTTGCTGCCATGTCTGAGATACTATGGACTGAGATTCTATGCATACAATCCTCTGGCAGGTACTTTATATCAGTCTTTTATGGTGCACCTTGCAGTCCCATTTAAAAAGGTTTATTCAAAAGGAAACACTTGTGATTGCTATAAAGGTGTCGCCTAATGTGGAGGGATAAAAGCTATCCTCAAGTTATCCCCAAAATGAATATATTATATTAAAATATGTTCCATACATGCATTCATGTCCCCCTGGAGATGGATTTTATTCTCTGTAATGATCCCTTTTGCTAGCACACAATAACCTGATGTCGAATAGTTCTCATGTACTTAAATTAGTATTCTTTGCCTTGTTAACATTGCCTGTGAGCTAAAATGTGTCCTGAGTGAGTGACGGTATTAAGTACATACTGTACTGAGTTCTGACATTAGTCCTCCTCTGCCAGGTGGCCTTCTGACAGGGAAGTATCATTATGAAGATAAAGATGGCGCCCAGCCTGCAGGACGATTCTTTGGTAACAGCTGGGCTGCAGCATACAGAGACAGGTGAAGACCAGCTGACTGCTATTGAAATATTTACCAACAAATTGTTTTATGTTGTTGAATGAGATTTTTGTCAACCATAACTGTGATTGTGCTCCTGTTCTGTGGAAGATACTGGAAGAAAAGTCATTTCCAGGCCATGGAGGTGGTTCTGCAGGCTTTGGAAACAGCGTACGGGTCAGAGAAACCCTCGCTGGCTTCCGCTGCTATGCGCTGGATGTATCATCACTCTCAGCTTAAGGTACCCACATGGACAACTGCAGTGACACAAAATGTTATGCTCATAATAATTTATGTGTTTACAGAGTAAAGATTAGTCCTACTCTCAAAGTAATGAACAGAATATTTCAAATTGCTAGTGTGTGAAACCTGAAAGCCAAGAACAACTGTGAGCTAACACTGAATCTCAGTGCTCTTTGGTGTACCAGTAAGTCATTCAACAACTGAAATGAAGTCTTTTATTTTCTCAATACTATTCCAAGAGTCGGTAATTACACAACTTTTAAGGTTTTTCACTGAAAGATTTTAAGGTCTTTTTTTTAATTACTGTAATTATGTTTTAGTGCAGTGGAAATGCCCCCAAAATTTGTCCGCAGGTTTGTAATATATGAAATGGATTCTTTTAGAAAAGAAGTATCCCAAAAGTGATTAAATTGACAGGTATTGTGATATATCCAAAAATTAAATAACTGCAAAAAAACAAAACACAAAATATCAAATGAATGGGAGTTGCTGCATCTATTCTTTACTCACCCAGATTTATTTCTTTTTTTTTTTCTTTTTCTTTTTTTTAAAAATTGCAACAGATCCTCCACAAATGCATATCTTAAGAGATCTACAGAACTCCAGCTGTGTAATTCCTGTTTTGACTAATTTTCTCCAACTCATGTGTCCAGGGTGATCTTGGAGATGGAGTCATTATTGGCATGTCGAGCATGGAGCAGCTTCAGCAAAACCTGGCCGCTGCAGAAGAGGGTCCTCTGGATCAGAGAGTGGTCGATGCCTTCAAAGAAGCCTGGAATCTCGTAGCCCACGAGTGTCCAAACTTCTTCAGATGAGGACCTTCTTGATCATCACTTTATATGTATAATTTTGCAGGAATGTTTCTCCTAATTGCAC
>VVHJ01062857.1:6890-19162 GCA_015107715.1 Tylochromis polylepis | reverse complement strand
ATGGGGGGGGGGGGGCTGTCATGTGACATTCACTATAATCCCCTACTTTTCCCATTAACTTTGTTCATGTATATTTTATTTAACGATTTGCCTAACTTAAAAAAAATCACATACATAAGTACTCACGTACTTTTTAAAATGGAAGAGCATGAAGCCTATGTAAGAAGACCCATTAATTGTAGTTCTAGTAGGAAAATGGTGTAAATTAAGACAAAATCAGACTTGGGACTGAATTATGTTTTTTCTAAAGTGGGTAGATGATGTGATAACTCACATTTTCATGACTAAAGTAACCTATTCTGTTAAGTTTCTAACATAGTAACGATGAGAGGACTAAGAAGTGCGCTCTAAGCCTTGTATTAAAGGCATTAATGTCAGGCTCCAGATTTTGGGGAAGCCATGTAACCACTGTCTCTTGTCATTGTAAAACTGGCTTTTCTTTGGCATTTACTGACATTGAAAAGACGGGTCTGTAATGTGTTTGAAGCATACGGGAGGAGTAAATCGCTTTGCCCCACTCTTTGACACAAAATGCATGAATGCACCCACAGAGTGCTTCTTGTCAACATATTCTAACCAGCCGTTGCAGCACAAATGTAGCACTTATAAACTCTTTGCTACAAAGACATAGTCATGCTGGCACCTAAAGAGGCACTTTCTTTGAAGCAAGCCACTGCATGGAGCAAGTAGAGGCAATGAAGTTTCTTTGAAGAACTTTGAGGCGAAATGCAAACCAGAAAAAAATGTTTTCATTTGACGCACTGTGTTCATCTTAACACTGCTGGAGCTTGCAGGAAGTGACAAAGGATTAATAAAGAGATGCAATACACATAAGATTAATAAATATTGTGCAGTTACTAAAGAATGAGTTAGGAACAAAATACAAACAGGCTGATATATCACAAGTATATCCCTAGGGCTTTAAAGTAAAAAAGTCAATCATCAAAAGAATATTTAAAAAAAAATAATGACTCATTTTCTTCAAAAAGAGTTCCTGATGAATTCAGATCCACTTCACAGCCTGAAAACTGTGAAAAAAAATTATTCTATTACTGATTACTCCAGGATCAGTCACTCGTGTGACCTAAAGTAGGGAAACATCGCACAGAGTTCAATACTTAACATTTATGTCTTTAAAAGTATTGTCATAGAACTTTTTTTCAATATTTTTTCATCATATTATTATATACGATATGTTTTGATTTATTATTACTAATATTTTGACTATTCAACATTTACAATTTCTAGTATTTCATGGTCACTGCTGCTTACAGTTAGTCAGGATTGACTGACTTTAGAAATATTTATGAACTAATCATTACGTAATGATTAATCAGTAAAGTATCTCCCAACTTAATCATTACCTAGCGCACACAGCCCATGATGACGGCATTACTTATAAAAGAAGAAGTAAATATCAGTTTATTTTTATTTATTTATTATTTGTTCTTTAGTAGCTATCTACACGCCACATAATAATAATGTTGCTAACAGAGAAAGACCAAAGGATCCAGGGAGTGTATCATGGTTGTGTATGTTGAAAGTTCAGTGTTCTCTTCAGCAACACTTTAGAGAGCAGCCAGTGCCCCACAGTTTACATTTCTTGAGGCGAGACTTTGCCATTTGCACTGAAATGTTATATTGGTTTTCCTCCAGTACCAGTGAGAGCAGTCAAGTGTGCATTTTGTTTGCTATAGAACTAAACCTCTTGACTATAGAGTCCAGGAGCACAACAGCGTTTAGAGTGGAAGTGCACAAGGTCAAAGCAGAGTGGAGGGATGTGGCCCAAAAAATTTGAGCCAGTGTCTGTTTTCTCTCATCGGGAACTCAGCATGAGAATGTTGTGTGTACTCGTGCGTCTGCATGCAGGTGTGTATGTGAATATACACGCGTGTGTGTATGTGCCTATGCTTGTATAGCTCCAGTCTGTGCGTATGTACACCTAATTTCAAACAGCTGTTATTTATATTTATCTCCTAGTGAGGGGGGAGGGTAAAGTTACAATGACTTCTGATGTGGGCTAATTTCTAAATCTCTTTTTTCCCTCTGTTCCACCTCAGGTCATTACATTTTAACAGTCCATTGAAGCTGCAAATTACAAGCTTATGGGAAAAATACTTTATCAATGCTTTATCAAGAGTAATCTATGTATCTATTGAAAGACCCAACATATAGTAGCAGGAAGTAAGATGCAAGATGGGATAGTGTACAGGAACATATGTGCCACATATGGACTGGAAGTCCCCAAGTCCCCATGGGAGATGCCACCAAATGTGGTTGAGAACAACAGGACTAAAGTCCTCTGAGACTTTGAGTTCCTTACAGACAAGTAGCTGCTTGCTAACCATCTAGACATAGTGGTAGTTGGCAAGGAGGAGAAGTTGAGCTAGATATGGTAATCCCAGTAGATGGCGATATCAGGAAGAAGGAGCATGAGAAAATAGAGAAGTACCAGGGGCTGGAGGAACAACTAGAGAAGAAGAGGGAGGTAAAGTTCAAAGCCATCCCAGTGATAATAGGAACATTAAGACCTGTAACCCTAAAATAAAACAAAAGTGGGTCCAAGAGCTTCCAGGCACAACATCAGAAGTTTCCATCTGCACCAGGTAAATATTAAACAATTTGCTAATTCGCCACCCCCCCACCCCCCTAAAATCTCTCAGATGTGGCTTGTGTTTTGGCTGAATCGCTTACATTAGAAGCAATTGGAGAAAAACTTTTTAATGAAAGCCTTTAACCAGTAAGAGCTGAGTAATGCTCAGTTATTTCAGATATGTAGTTATATACATCTAAGAACTACAAACTTTTTTTGAGTAAAATTTGTTTACTCCCAAATGATCACCCTTAACTTGTGGCAACAGCTGTTGCATGGTGATAAGAATTGATTGCAGTGAAACACCACAGTGCCATGCGGATTGTGCTTTAATTCACCAGGTAGCACTTTCATTCTGAATGTGTTTTCAGTGCATTGAAGTTTCAATAACTGCTTAATAAAAATTGTTGTGACTAAAACAAGTTGTAACTCTCTCACTTGGTTCTGTTTTACTGATTTTATTGGCTTGATTTACGCAGGGTTTGACATCTCGCTTAATGATTTCCGCTGCCAAACTAATGGTTTTAAAATCTTTGAAAAAATAAGATGAACAGTATATTTTGGCCGATAATGGCCGAAACACCCAATGAATCCAAGGTGCACTACTGATGATGTGTCAAATTTTAATACTGAATATTATACTTTAGATCACAGCTTTAATCCCTAAGCTTAACTAAGGAATTTCAGTTATCTTGTGGTGACATATATCATTAGCACGAATATGTTGAAATGTGACATTTATTGAATGAACAACGTGTTAATTGCACCATAGTTACAGGAAATTTGGTTTGAATGACAGTGTATTCAAACCAAGTTCTTCTCAGTTGTGGGCAATACCTTTTGTAAAGGTTAGGAATATCATAGTTATAGTTCATATTAAATATTGATTTTTTTTCTTTTTTGTTTGACTTCAACAAGTGAAAAAGTTTGATAATGCTTTATTTACCACAAGCAGATACAGCGTTACAAAATCCATCCATCCATCTTCTTCCTCTCATGACATACAATTTGAATAATTGGTCTGTGCATTTTGGTTGACTGACGAGCACAAGGAAAGTGCATATACATGGAGCTAGCGCAACAAACCAGCATTTCTTCCCAGACCATGAAGTAAACTCTTACTGCTATGTTGTTGGAAAGAAAGACATCTAGCTACGACATTATTTTACTAAAATGAGCCATCCCGGGCAAATAAACGTCTTAGCTGTGGCAGTTCAGCCTAAAACCCACAAGTGCCAGAATTAACCTTAATATAAGATACAGCAGTTTATTGGGTTGACTGACACTGACAAATCATCTTTCCATCTAAGTTATGAACAGACATAAACATTGCCTACATTAGTCTCGGTTGTGATTATAATTCTACTCAACTTCCAATCTTTGAGTCACTGGCTCTCAAACTATCAAACACAAACATGCATCAGAGGGTACAGGTCCTCTTATGCTTGGCAGTACTAAAAAGTACCCCAGATATGTTACACATCCGCCTGCTTTTCATCTAAGCTATTGACGGCAGTGCCTTAACTTGCTTTCTGCAGTCTAAGGCACTGTCCACGGTACTGAAATATCACTGCTGACTGTATATTCTAATCATGTTTCAATACTATATATTATATATATGCTATTATATGTTACAGTATTCATTTACTACTTTGGTGGCCATTTAGTAGGATCTGTGTTGCTGGGAATACACCCTAGACCTTCGACATCTATTACAAAATATTTTAGGGGGGACAGTGACTACAGATATAGATTTTAAAATTCATTGAAGCTCATGTACCTTAAAAAGATCCTGCTTCTATTGCATTGTGAGAAACATGAAAAAAATCGTGCCTGAATGGGCTCGGTAAAATGCATGAAATTTCAAGGTGCACTTTCATTCAGAGTTAAAGAAGGACAATTTTAGCAGGGAGAGGATGAAAATAACTTGATATCATGAATTTATAGAATTAGAAATGTCACAGTTATATTGTACATCCTGGAATCGGGTTGTAGCCCCACTGGGGTTCAGGTGGTTAAATAACACATTTATCCTGGTTGGATCTAATAACTGGTCAGGTGGGTGCAGGATTAGGGGAAAAAAATTACAAAGTTCCATGATGAGCTAGTATGAAAATATAATCATCTCTAATACAGCGTGGTGTCAGTAAAACCACATGACAGACTTTAGCTTCCTATCAGCTTCACTAGATTTGGAAAGAGACATCATTTATGTTTGAACAGCTTTATGTATTTATCTTCTGCATTAAGGATGAATGTGGGTTAGCTGTGCTGGCTCTCTGTGGCAACTAAAACCTATGCACAAATTCATGAAAATATATCTATAAAATGGCTTGTGTTTAAAATAAAACATTGGGATTGAATTAAATGTTTTTTAGTGCTATAAAATGTAGTAAAACGTTGCTTTGAAATATACATCTTTAGGCTGTGGCGAGACGCAGTGAGAACCTTATCACTATGCAACGAAAGAAAAGAAAACATAATGTCACCATTATGTGTTCTTCAAAATGCATTGATATCGTAATGTAATATCAATACATTTCCATTTAATGTGGAAAAATACCATAACTTACCATACCTACAGAGGCGGAGTTTGATTTTCAAGACGATTTCTCAAAGATGAAATGTCAGAACTGACAACTGACAAGAAGATGTGAACCTTTCTGCTGTTAAAACCATAGAACCATTACATAACCATCACACTACACCCTGCCCTGAAATGGCTTTGAATACTTCCAGTGAATTTAAATCTCTACACACACACACAGAGGGAGAGAGAGAGAGAGTAGATGTGTAGCACCATAAATAAGGAGAATGAATTGTAATACCACAAAAGTATAAGCCTTTGGGGCCCCTTTTTCACCAAAGTAAAAGAACATGAAAATGCTGTCAAATAATATATTGATTTTGGAGGTATCATTCGTCAGGAACAGAACACAACCCGATGGCCTTAAATGAACCTCGCATCACCTTGTCAAATCAATATCCAGTGAAGAAACAATAAAACATAGATGCGAAATAATCTTGTGTGTGTATTTGACAACTGCTTGGGAACATGTTTTATAGGACAATGGTGTGCAGATATTTATGTTTATCTGGTGTTGTAATCATGCTTGTAGCCCATCCCGGTTCTCCTCCAGCCCTCCTCTACTGGCCTCCCTCTTTATTTATTTACCCTGGTCTCATCCAATCGAATAGCAGATCAGTCTGTGGAAAGGGCAGTGTGCCAAGGCAGCCTTCTGTGACAGAGCAATGCATTAGGACATTAAGACACCAGCTCCTGCGCAAAAAATCAATCACACACCCCCGGACGCATTAGAGGCAGAGAAGGGCACCTCTCACACCTTTCTGAAGGCCATCCTGGCTGGCTTTGCAGCTCTGTTCCCATCTCGCCGGCTCTAGATGTGTGCACACCTGGCTAGGCTTGTTTGCCTCACTGTTTTCTGTCCATCCCTACTACCCTACACTCAGTGAGTTGGCTTTCAAACAAATCATTAGCCATCTCTATGAGGTGGAAAGGTAAGCATATATATCAAAACTTATCCTTACCTGAATTTTGGTAGATGAATGGCCAGCAAATAAGCCCCTTTCATCAGTTTCTCTGTCTTTTTCATGTGTTTTTCTCTTTCCTCTGATTGCTGGCACAACTGAAAATACTGTTTACAGAAATAACTATAAATTGCTGAAAGCAGAATAACCTGCTTGTGTTTTGTTGAATTAGTCATTTGGTTTAAATATGACACGAATCACATTGCTGGTAGTCATATTTGAAAAAAGAGATTCCATTTGAAGGCAAGTAACACACTGTAGTCACCTCTCCTAACCCCCCCCCAGTGCATCTGCGTTTATGCCTGAAAGCCGCTCCGTAAAACTAGGGGCTTATCTATTGGCCAACAGATTTGGAGGAGGACCTTTCCTGTGGGACACTGTAGTGTTAGTGGCTGGTTAATAAGCACTACTCTTGAAGTTTTTGCAACAGGGGTATATATTCTAATGAGCATGGCAGTTAAGCATCAAATCACAATAACAAAAATGGCAGACAGAGATGATACAGAACAAGCTGGAGAATTTGTACATCAGTTGAATCAATGACGAAAAATGCTGTGAGAATGTGAGAATGTTTCATGTTTTGTTATTATAGAAATGGGTCTTTTTCTAATTTACATAGAAATTGCTTGTCCCCTGGTCAAGACTTTTACTATACAGGTGCCAAAGAGACAGAAAAATACATTTAGATGTCAAAAATAGTTTTGGCAAATATCCTCCTCTTTGTCTACTACTTTGCCTTTTTATATCGCTATTAATGTTATTTATGGGCATTCGTGTACCTTGTTTCCCCCCCCTCTTGTCATTACCCCTTTGGTTGCAAGTTGGAAATGGTGGTCATTCATTCACGGACATTAGCATCTTGCAGATATTACCCGTTGTTTTCTCTTCTTGGAATTTTCTAACAAAATGACCTTATCTTTTACTTTCACATTTGTTTCTTTCCTGCAGACATGAGTGCATTATAAGTGATGAAGTAGAAGAGGACACAGAATCAGAGATCAAAACAAAACATGAATAAAACACAGACACACCAAAACTGCGAGAAAAGAAGTGGAACCAAAAAAAAAAAAAGACAGATCAAAAAGAAATGGGAGGAAAGAATGAAAGGCATAGCCAGTGCTAAAGGGAGTTAGGTGAGTGGATGTATTTGCTGGATACAGACTGCCTGCTGAATCTACCTGGCATTAAGTCAGTCTATCAAGCTTTCACAACATGTCTCCACTGGGGACTCAAAAGAGCAGTACCAGAGCTGCTCATTAAAAGGAAACCCTGTCATTTCTACGGGTGTATCATTTAGTGTATGATAAGTCATTACTTTTAAAGCAATTTAAATGAAATAAGTGGCTATTTTGTGCAGTGTCTAAAACTGTTGTTTCAAGTTTTAGGTTATGTGCAAAATTCATTATAAGTATAACTCGATTTAAAAGAAAAAAAAAGGAACAGGACTGTTTTATGATGTATCACGTGACATTTAATACTGGCTTGTTTAGCAGTTCATGCTAAGCAATCAGTACTGGTGCACATAATTAAAAAAAATCTGGTAAACTTGAAGATGAAGGTAATAAAGAATAGTTTCATCTCTGTCTGGTTTTTAAGCACAGGTGCAACTCTGAATTCCCAGCACACTTTGCTTCATGTGAAATCCAGGAGAAAGTGAATAACACTAGAATATTATCTGTGGAGGGCAGGCCCCATTAAAAACATGAATATTGCTTTTCTCCCCTTCTTCAGCCTCTGCACCTGATAAGGTCTAGACAAATAAATAAATAAAAGCTGTAAATAACCGTTGCCTGTTGCTCCAGTCATTTCTCTATTACTTTGGCCAGTGGAGTGAAACCAAGTTCTTATTTCTTGCTCTGAAAAGCAGCTCTCAGTTTCGTTGATAAAATAAAAAAAAAAAGGAAGAAGTGGTGGAAGGAGAAAAATGTGTGTTGGGATTCTGTGAAAATGAATTTTCTGAATTAATTTGCAAATGCTCGTTGAATATCATCATGTTGTCAGGATAAGGCAGGGCATTTTCACCCTTCCCTGTGACCTGTTCCTCCACCCTATTAATTATGTACACACACAGAAACACAACCTTGTTTTGCTATTTCTGTTTGTTACTCTGTGCTATAACTCATTCCCTTATTACTTACACTAACCTCAATAATAACCTTCACCCTAAAACCAAATTTTACCCCTGGATAGAAGTCTGCTACTGTGGAGACAAAAAAAATTAAGGTGACGCAAGTTCCCTTGAATTATACACACACACACACACACACACACACACACACACACACACACACACACACACACACACACACACACACACAGAGCTGTGACTTCTGCAGATGTTAAAAGTTAAAGTTGAAACTTGCTCCTTAAATCACCTTTAAATCACCTTTTAATGACTTCTAGAACTTAATGACAGTATATCATAAAAAAATAACAAAGGTGGCTGAACAACCTTTCAAACAAAGATCCAATGGCCACGCTTGAAATAGTGGTTTGGCTAAACCCCTGTATTGAATACAGAATGGTATAACTGGCTTGTTGATCAAACAGGATTTCATAAAAGCAGTGAATCAGTGGAAATGTGAATAACTATGGCAGAGCAGCCAAGCTTTTGTTAAGTGCACAGAAAACACACTTCTATCAATTCACCCCCCTGCCTTTAAAAAAATAATAAATAAATACTCAGTGAATTGTCATGCCACACCTGGCTTCACAACACAGTGATGAAAAGTGAAGTAGCTTTTGTTGGGAACAATGTGTCAACTGCTCTATCCATCATAATGCTTCACTGGAAGCCAACGTCTGTCATGAGTCATACTGCTTTCTCATGTCTGATAAATGCTAATGAAACTAAGTCAGGTGTGCTGCACAGTTTGCATTTAACAGCCTAAATTCCTTTTTTTTTTTTTTGACAAATTAGCTTCAACCCATTGTTTTGTAGTAAGTATTAATGGTTTGCTTGGTTCCCTAGTCATAGGGGATAAAAGCTGCATTTAAAGTTTTAAACGCTATAAATATATTCATAAATTGTATAGCTTCAGATCCCGAACGTATGTTTCCATTACAGTAGTTACATCATTGGTTGTGCCATCATCTCAAATGCCATAATAGAATATTGGCATTGTATGTGTTTTGCAAAACATAGATTGGGATCAAATTAATGTTCCTAACCACATTTATGTTTCATATCAACATTTATTTATTCCTATAAATGAAGAAAATTTCTTAACAAGCTCATTCCTACTGGCCCTGAATGTGTGATACACAGATATTCTCTTGCTGCCCTTTAAGCCTATATATTGTACTTTGTACACATTGGCTTATTTGTACTGGTTTGTCTGAACATGGATTAGTAAGTTTGGAAGTGGGCTTTTTTTGAAGGAGGCTTTTACAAAAGGATTTAATGATCTTGCTTTAACCTAACCAAGATTCAGGCTTTGAACTTAAATGAGAAACTGTGGATGTAGCCATTGTTCCATTCAGTATTTGTCTATTCAAACAAGCCTGACCTTTGTTGTCTTGTTTTAACAGATCTCTATATTTAAGATGACATAACTGAAGTGCTGTTAGCACTGTGATGACCAGTTAGAAATCATGTCAGGTTTACTGTGATTTTCCTAGTGCTGGTTGGAAAAAAAAAAGAAAAGAAAAAAGATAGAAATAATGAAGATGAATTTGCAAATGATTACAATTACTTAAATGCCTGAGATTGAGGCCAGCTGGACCATCTGCCACTGTGTTTTTTCCCATTGGTTATGGATTGTGACATCTAACAACTCAGATGAATGAGGCAGTGGAGGAAACTGAAACTGCATTGTATGCAGACTTGATTCCAGACCCCCATTGACCTACCAAAGGACAAATGATCAACTGATAATGTATGGGCAGGCACTTTACATGGAGCACAAACTTGTAAACAAAAAAAAAAAATTGTCTTTGGCTTACCAAAGACAATTATTTTGCCATATTACAAGGGTGCAAGAGTCACTGGGATTCATTCTCTGCACAGCAATGTAGTCAAACAATGTGGAAGACTTTAAGATGTGTTTGTGTTGTGTATCACCTTTTTATATGCCCAGTATCACTGCCAGAAGAAAGTTGAATAACCTGAGGACATTTGAAATTACTTGGCATTCAGATCGTTTGACTAGAGATTTTTTGGACCCACAGATGACAACAATGACATTCGGTAAGAGATGGGACCAGCTGAGCATGACTTCAATCTAATTCTTTGCCAGTTTCTGTGAAAGTCACAGAGCTCAAATGATTCTGTCCAGTGGTCAAAGAAGAAACAGGGGAAATATCAGGGCACAGTTGTCTACTTAGAAAAATCAACAAATTTTCTGCTGCATTGCTACTAACTTGAGAAGTGGCTTTACAAAGAAATAATGTGAAATTGTGAGGACATGCAATTTACCTCCTACTGTAAGTAATTTAAACTCTTTCCTAGACATAACTGAACAACATCACAAAGGCATTTGATGTAATGCATTCCCCAACATTAACCATGGCAATATATCAATGGTTATAATCTAACCTAAAATGTAGTTGATAAATTAATCTCATGTTAATATCTTAACATCTCAACCCTCAAATATTTTTGTGGGACAAAGTTAGCAGCAGGCAAACTGTCTCCTTTTACCCAAAATTTCCTTATTCTGGTGGTCCAAAACTCAACTGCATCTCATAAATACAGCCCTGCACTTACAACCCAGCTGCATGAAAAGAAAGCAACACTTGTCAGATTGACCTTTTGTCAGTTGTGCCACGCCACTGTCTGAGCCCCATTAAGTGGATTTATATCATAATTATGAAGGATGTAGCAACAACACTTTTATGCAATGTGATGTTGTGCCTGGGACCACTTTGCACTTTGCACTGCTCCAGTCTCCCTTGGAACATGTGAGATATACATAACTAAAGTTATACTGAAGAAGAAGTATAGAAGAACTAGGACATACTGATGAGATGGCTACTGGAACAAGGCATATCTGGTCAAGGACCCAGGTATCCAATACTTGCAGCACAAGTGTGTACTACAGTATTGTGAACTAATAATAAAGATTACAGCCGTGACTATCTTTTAAAGGTCTTGTGATATGTACTTTGTGTACTTTGCTTGTGCTTTTTTAGAAAACTTAAAGGTCACTTAAGGAAATTATTTGAATATAGCCTCAGATACACACACAGACACACACACAGTAAAAATCACCGTGCATAGGGGAGTCTGCCATTCCTATGGATGGTGTCTGGAGTCTGTCTCCACATCAATCAATGCCATTTGGTTATATGCTTTACACACTATCATTTTTGTAACATCCTTCCTAGACCGTATTGATCTACAGTGTAATCTTGCTCCTTCCTTTGTGTCAATAAAAAAACTTTTTACTTGAAAATAAATATGTATTGTTTGTGGCCACTTGTTGGCTAATTCAGTTGCTCCTTAGAGGTAATCATGTGTTGTACCATGTAAGAAATTACTGTATTTGTATTTTTTTTTCCAGTTATTTAAATAATATACAATTTTGTGTTGTTAGATAAAATGTAGCTACCAGATTAATTTGGTTTTATGAGGTAACAAAGAAAAAAATTACTTGTTTACCATTAAAGGGAAATATACTTATAAACAATATAAAAACAATAAAGCACAATTAAAGCAAATCTCTAACTCACATGGTATCACTGCAGCACTAATTAGCTTAAACTGAGCGTGAGCATGTGGCTTATTAGCATATTATACATAGGTTACCAAACCAGTGTCTTATTACAATTTTTTTGTTTAATTCCCTATAGATAAACACAAATGCTGTTTACAACAACTCAAACTGTGCTCTTCAAAAATGGGCTAAACAGCTCAATTGAGCTACATATAAGCAATAAAACTTGGCTCACATATTAGTTCTCTGGCAATAGCTGTAATCTAAACCATCATTGTGCCTCTCTCTTTTTTTAATGCCCTGTGTCATTGCTCTGCACTTAACCTTTTCAACTTTTAGTCAGGTGTAGTACAGTGGGACAGTGATTCTGTATCATGTCTTTGGTTCGCAGTCATCTAGGTCATGGTAGTCTAAAGTGGAATTTATGGTCGAGCAGAAAGTTCATTCACTGTCCACTCCACTGTCTCCTGGAG
>VVHJ01062855.1:0-10011 GCA_015107715.1 Tylochromis polylepis | reverse complement strand
GACACGGACATGAAACATGGCGAGGAAAAGACAGACCTGGACATGAAATGTAGAAAAAGACGGACGACCTGACAAAGAACAAAGGGAGACAGAGGACTTAAATACACACAGGAGGTAATCAAGGGGAGTGGAGACACATGAGGGAACAGCTGACAAGAATAAACATAACGATGGCACAGGGGAAGAGTAAACCTAAACACACTGAACACAAGACCTTCAAAATAAAGCAGGAACACAGAGACGTAGACCTGACAACAAGAACTTGGCAACATGAGACACACAGACATGAGACACATGAAGGGAGAGGAAGACTAAACACAGGGGTGCAAGACACAAGGTGAAACTGCAAAATAACTAACAAGCAACCTAGGCAAAATGGAAAAGAACTAGAAAACCTAAAAACTAAACATAAGCCATAAATATACATAACTCAAAAATGCTGGGTCAAAAGACCCAGGATCGTGACTTTTTTTTTTTCACCTGTCCGCAGAGCAGACAGATGTAGACGTTTCATCAATCTTCTTGTCTAATTTTTATCCAAATGAGAGACCAGCAAAATTACAACTACCATATTTGATAGAGGCAGCATTAGGCAGCGTTTTGGTATATTTCAGTTTCATTAGCAAGCTGGAACACCATGATGCAGTGTTTGCAGGGCACAGACTTAGATTTTTTTGCATCACGCTTTCTCTTAAGCCCAAGGGCACACGTATGTGCATATATTTCCTCAATAACTGTGCTCACATAAACACACACAGATCCCGATGAGGAGATCATGACTTATCACACACAGCGTTCCATCATACAGTCACCCACATCTGCTTCCCTTTCTGATTACTCCATCCTCCTTTACCTCCTCTTCTGCCGAACCCTTTTTTCTGTCCTGCTCTTGCAACCATCCATGTTATCCCCCCACACCCTGGCCCCCAACTTCCTTTTCTTAGTGCTCTGCAGACTATCCTTCCGTGCCAACCAAAATGAACAGAATTCCTGAGGACATTGGAAGGTAGCTGGGACGTATGTCAGCTGGCACATTTTTAGTCTGGTCTGATGTCCTCTGAGCCTCAGATGGCATGTTAACAACCTGGAAAAAGGACCACAGAGTGGTTTCAATACACCTCGCATGATTGAAACCGAAAAGTGTTTTTTTTTTTCTTCACATGTGCACACTGGTTAGAATACCAGCATTAGACAACTGGTATGATTCCCCCCTCCTCCTCTGAACCAGTGGAAGCATTGATGGAAAATACCATTGTTGCATTTCAGGGACTACACGGGACAATCAGAGGAGCTCTGTCTGTTTGGGCAGATGCAGTTTGCTGCAGTCTCTGCAGGTTTGTTTTTTTAAAATTTTTATACCTCTTCCACCATTTCCAGAGAAGGATAAATGACAAAACCATGTCAGGCTGGCGATGCAAAGAGGATAATTAGGATTCACGAAACACAGTTTGTCCTCAAAAGCAAATCACATCCCTGGTGCTCAGGGGCTACCAAGGCACAGATCATTTTATATATCAGCACCTAGCAACTGGCAGATGGAGTGAACTTAGTGCAGGCTGCCAAAGCTGATAGGACACCGCAGGACTGCAAAATGAGCTGTGATGATTCCCCTGCTGAGGCCAACAAGGGAGACATACCTCATTAAGATGCAGCGCATCCTTGAATGCCCGGCCACACTTTACAGCAGCAAGTTGCTCTTTTGCAAAATATATTTACAGAGCTATTGAAAACATACTATTTGGAAGTGAATAGCTCCAAAACAAACACACACCAGCTTGGCAGTAACAAAGTGTATTTTATTAGAGCATCAAATACAAGTAAGGCACAAATTCAATGACTGTATAGTTTCCAGTTCAGATGAATAACATTGCACATTGATGCAGTGGCACAGACACAGTATCATAACATGGAAAACAATAAGGCCATTGTATGAGACGTGTTGGCTATTGTTGCTGCACGGACATGCTGGCAAAACCACACAGTGAGTCATCAGGAATTCTGTCCATCTCCTTATTAGTATAATACCATAACGCTGCACTGCACGGAGAAAGACAGGCCATTAAAACGGCACCTGTGGTGAGGGCATAAACATGTGTTCCTCATAAATATCCATCCTGAAGACGAATACAAAAAAAAATCTCCACCTCTTTTTCTACATGTAGGTAGAGGAATACTCTCATTACAAATCCCCTTTGTGTCTTGAAGGAAAGCAGAGGTGAATGTTGTCCTTTATCTGCTTTGATGTGGCATGTTCGAGGGTCCCTGGAGGCCGTTGGCAGACTCTCGCTGCTGAGACTGCAGGTACTGTACAAACACACCAATCTGCAGCTCAATGTCACCCACCGCCTTCTTAACAGTCTGCTTATTTTTCTCTCATCGACATCACCTACCCTTTTTTCCCATTATTTCGCATCACATTACGAACCCTTATTCATCCACAGCTTAATTCTGTAAATTACTATTTATTGCATTAACCTGCTAACTATCCTGCTGATGTCACCCTGCCTTCTCATTATTAAAAGAGAAGCTGGATTAGTGCAGAACGAAACTCATTTAAATACTTTAATGCTAAAACAAAGGAGGGGCAGAGAAGATATGAAACAGCGGCAAGAAGAGAAAGAGTTAGAGACACTGAGAACAAGAGCCGTGAGAAGAAAGAGAGACAAAAGCAAAGGAGAGACTCCTGGGACAGACCAACAGGGCTGCGGCGAGTGGAGCTTAATTTCCCAACACCATCTGTTACCAGTCCCTGGATTGAAAGCTCCACTTATGTCAAACCTCCCACAACAGGAGAACACCACAGTCTTTTTCTCGTCTGTCCCCAGTAACTCTTCGTGCTCCACACCTATGTAGCACACTCTATCTTCCTCTACAGGGCAAGATAAGACACTTAAGATGAGATAATCTCAATCTGAAAGCAATTTTCCGGCTCGTGGCGAGGAAAAAGAAAACCATGCCGTGCTGGAAAAATATGCTCAACTTTACCAGCTCACTGCGCACTTAATTAGTGGAGTCTTCATACAGTAACTCCTTGATGTTGTGTTACAGTCCAAATGATCTCGATAAACTCTGTGTTTAATCTTTGCCGACTGGCACAGATTAAAGGAAAAGCCCACCGGGGCTGCTCAGTATATATAGGGCTTTCTACTGGGAAACAAGAGCCCATGACATAAAATGTGTCAATGGAAGTGACTCCAAGGTACTGCCCCCCCTCCCATCCCTTTTTTCCCGGTGGTGTGTACACTGAGGACTCCGGTAGAGAAGTGTCTGACCTACATTTAACAGTGCAAAGGCATGGAAATATGTCAAATTGCAAGGTTGAACAGAATTATATACATTATGTGGAACACAGAGTTTGAGCATGGTCTCTAACTTGCACATGTTACATCAGATTGGACAAAGTAGTTGCGGCACTTGGGATGATGCTATTTTGGGGGGTAGGGGTTGTCATTTTTAGCAGTGCATTAGTGCCTGTCAGATTGTATTTTCCTTGTTTTATGCTATTATTCATTACTTTAAAGTGTGCACTCAATCTGCCATGAGGAGTTTTCCTCTCCTCTTTAGCTTCTTGCAATCATTTCTCCTACAAGAAGAAATTCTAACCACACAAGAAAGCGAGGCACTGGGACAGAGGCATGGAGTGAGGGTAACCCTGAGGACAGAGTATTCCTTGGCATTTTAATCACTTCATTTACAGTCTCTCGGGGTATTCTGATGCAAATTATCTGAAAAGGTCACACTGCAAAGAAGGATATCTATTCTGTTCTAAATGGTGTTTATTTATAAACAGGTCCAAACACTGACTAACCTGTGTATTAGTATTATTTAGTCATCACTGACCTTCATATTTAAAAAAAAAAAAAAGTATTAGATCGAAAAGAGCTAAAATGCCTCATTTGTCAGGTGACTACTTTTAGTAGCAGCTTCAGCACATCAAACCCGTTTCATATTTTCAATGAAAGGAGCCCCCATGTGGCCACTTGTGTTACTACAGTGAAAGTCTTCTAATCAAACAAAAGCTGGTGTTTAACTACATATGCGCTCACAGGCCACTTTGTTAGGTACATCTGCTCAACGGCTTGTTACTGCAAATATCTAATCAGGCAATCACATGACAGGAACCCAGTGCACGTACACATGATCAAGACAACCTGCTGAGCATCAGAAGGGCAAAGAAACGTGATTTAAGTGACTTTCAACTTGTTAACCTGCATATTTTCTGGGATTTTCCCCACAATACCACCTCTGAAATTGAAAGCCTGAAACAAAGTGAGCAACAGTTCACTGGGAGAAAATGCCTCATCAATGTTGAAGAATAGTCATTCGGCTTTGAGCTGATAGGAAGGCAACAATAACCCAAATAAACATTTATTACAACTAAGGTATGCAGAAGAGCGTCCCAGAATGCACAACAAATGGAAGCTGGAAGCAGTTGGACTACATCTGCAGAAGACCACAGCAGGTGAACACTCCTGACAGCTAAGAGGAGGAAACTGAAGCTAGTTTGCACAGAATCGACAATATTAGCAAAGAAGAAGAGTCCTTATTTCTGCTGACATTTGAATGATAGGACCAGACATTTCTTGGCACATTTTGGGTGCCTGAGGACAAACTAAGAATTATTTAAACACCACAGTCTACCTGAGTATTGCATCTGATGATTACTTCCAGGAGGAAAACACTTCTACGCTGTGGTGGAACAGATTTGCATCTCCGAGGAATGTTACCAGCACCTTGTTGAATCTGCGTCATGAAGAATAACAACACATCCTAAGGGAAAAATGTGGTCCAACCTGGTATGAGCAAAACATACCTTATGAAATGGCTATACCTAATGTTGGGTTTACTGCCCCTGTATTGAGATTATTTACATTAAAATATAGAAACTTGTACAACTCATCAAATGAGTTGTACAAGTGAATAATTGAAAAATCACCTTTTGGCTGGTTGAGAGTAATGTTGGATGTCACCATCAACACTGCATGTGCAATTTAACCATTTAAATATGTAACTTGTATTCATCATATTTACTGCATTCACACTGGAAAACTGACCCAGAGTAATGAAATTCACAGATGTCAAAGCTACAAATATCAGCTTTTCCAACAGCTTCTACTCGGCAGCCTACAAAAACACTGCAGGTCGTTTGGATCAGAGGGCTGGCTGCCAGCTATCTGACTTTTCACTCCTCGAGAGTTTTACAGTAACACTCAAACACCTGCTGGCTTCTTTCAAAGTCTAGAGTTTAAAAACATATGGTGAATTTAATTCTTTCAAAAATAAATAACACCAAAGACACATTTTTCCAATTTTTTCCAAACTTTATTTGATGACAATATACAAGAACATCTTGAGCACGGAGACCCTCCCTGGCTGTCTGGGATCACTGTGGGGAAGAAAGAAAGAAAAAAAATCAATACCACAGCAAATTTAATTTAAACTACAGCAAAAGAAAAAGAAACTCTCACTGTGAGGTTAAGTTTAGAAGACTGCAAATAAAGACAAATGTTCACAAAATGTAGTATTTTTTGGTGGGACGGTTTCAATTCACACTTGAATGCAGTCTGAGTAAGACATTTTACTTGAAGAACATAACTTCCAGAGTAAGATTCACACATCGACAGGCTTTTAGTTGAGCTTACCCCCCACACAAAACAAGCTAAAACCCACATGCTACACTCTGCTTCTATTAACTACAGATATGCACTGTCAAAGCAGTCTGTTCAAATCTAAGTCAGAGTAGGAAAAGCCCACTGTTGCAGAGAAAGTGGGAAAATAGACTGGAGAAGTGGGAAAACACATAAGCTGGGAGTTTAAAAACACCATTGTGGGGGTAAAAAACACTGAAGGAAAATTGCAGGGAAAATAAGGAATGACATGCACAGCAAAGCTCAGGTCTATCAGCGTCTGATGTGCAACACATTAGCACACCATGCTTGTTCTGTTTTTATACCTGCAAACTGACACTTTATTTCTGCAAAAGAAATCCATGGGAAGCAAAATCAAGAACAAAACATGGAACAAAAACAATGTTAACATGTTGAAAATTGAAACATGGAATAGAAAAGAGCTCTGAATGGACCTGAGAGTTTTGACCAAGGCCAATAAACAGCACCACAAACATGGCTGGACAGTGTCAATATTTTCCTAGCCAGCTGTGCTGTAGCTATTCCAGATGTAGAAAACTGGACTGAAACACCATCCAGCTGGGTTGTGACATTCAGAGATCTATTCTATGTCGCTGATGCCAAAGAGGGTACAGAAGTATGCAGGGTTTCAGGAGATTACATAATCATTTAAGCACTACTTTGATTTATTGTTTGGAGGATCTCCTGACAATGTTAACAGGTTTATAACACTACAACACTATTAGTTTACAGCAGTACTTGTTAGTACTAGGAGAAGGGATGGGTAGTATTACGTATTAACCAGTGGAGTCAGATCCTTTCATATTGGATGAATCACGTACATCCAAAGACAAAAGCACTACAGCTTTGGTGATAAGATGGATCACGGAGGGTGCAAAAGCAGGAGTTACTGAGCTACTGAATGAAACTCCTGGATTATCTGCACACTGCACTTAAATCTATTTCTGGAAAGCATTTACCTTCTATAGTTTCCGAAGATAATGAGATATGATTGGAAAGATGACAAAGGAAATTAAATCAGCAGAAGAGTTGTGGAGAAACAAAGATTAGCAGGGTAGAATAAAAGGACAGGCGTGTAATGAAAATCAAGAAATACAGAGATTTCACAGTCACTTGGTCAATGGTCAAGCCTATTTCCCTGTGGCAAACTGTGAGAGTGGTCAAAGAGTGCTCACAATACCTTTTTGCCAGCAGCGCCAACACTGGCCTTCTTGACGCCTCGTACTTTCTTCATTCTGTTCTTGCGTTCCTTGCGCTGTTTCCTGGAGGTCTTCTTTTTCTCATAGAGACCGTGCTGAGGAACACAAAGACGAATGTATTTTATTTTACAGACTGAAAAAGAACATGGAAAACCTCAACACTGTGACAGGCAGTAAGTGACAGGCTTTAAAAAAAGATCTGTCAATGGAAGTCAGTGGGAGCCAGAGTTGTTATAGGTTTATATTTTGCAATTAGCTTTTAATTTGATTTCATTCTGACTTTTTATTTTTAATTCAATTTAGTTTCCAGAGTGGATTTTCTTGTTTCAGATTAGTTTTTGTTAGTTTTAGTCTCTTTAATTATTATTGTATGAAGATCACATTTCACAGGCAAAATTTAGGAAACTCAGTACATGTATAACAATTAAAAAAAACAAAAAACTTTTTGAAAGTAGTTGACTCTTAGTCTTGCAGACATTCAGACTCTCAATAGACATGTCGGTCAAAGCCTCATCATGCAAGTTTTAATAACATTGTTATCAACCTAACAAAGGACATTTCCTCTATAATCAAGAGCTGCTCTGCTAGAGTTCCACCAAAAACTTAAAATCAATCAAATTCATGTAAAACTGCGTTCAGTATCTAACCTAGAGCCACTCACAGGAGGGCTGAACCGATTCACTGTTTGGCACTTCTTTATCAGAGATACTATCATTATTACTAACAGGAACACATTTTCTTCTTTTAAACACAGGCTACTGCAAAAAATAAATTTGTGGTAGTAAACGGCATCATTAAACTGTATGTCCACCTAATGGCTCTGACCCCATCGTTTTTAATACTCTCAGCTCCACTGCATCCCATGCTTAAGATGGAGATGTCACCAGAACCAATTCTGAAAATGCAACAGTATTTTGCTGCTGTAGATTTTGTAGGCAGCATGTGTACTGGAGCTTGTCTGTCCTTACATGCTGAAAGGACAGGAAACATCACACACATCCACACGGGGCACAGCAAAAAAAACTAAATGGAAGACTGGGACAAGTGCAACTAGTTGGGGGTATGGAGGTACTTTGCGATGAAACCTTTAAATACCGGTTACCATTTTATTTGCGACAGCTGGCTTTGCCCACTGTGAAATCAGCTATGGTCCATGGCACATGAATGCTTAGACTAATGCAACATTATACCTGTACCATGATTAGGAGGCCACCAAACAACCATCCTAATAGTTCAGTGTGTGTTAAAAGACTGTTAAAAACCTTTCAATAAACGGTCAGCCACAATCAAATCAGTGATTTTGAACATCTTGATTTCTGTTTAAATACATGGGATAACCTTGTTCCTCCCCCACAGTGCCAAATTGGGTACGGAGAATTATGTACTTCTCCTGATATTGGTTTTCTAAATCTCCGGTATTATGACTGAAGCAGGGTCTTCATGGCAAGGTGCTAACTATTTTGAGAAATACATATCCTGATAAGTTAATAGAAACCCCATCATTTTCACTTGCATTCACTCTCTCTCTCCAACATACTGCTTGTTTATATGCAGCTACATGCAGAATTATCAGCCAATAACCCTGCCAGATTTTTTACTCCCTAAAAACATCAAATCTGGTATTAACCTGGCTCTAGTTGAGGATAATAATAAATACTAGAACCGAATATTATCAAAAGCTCTTCTTGGGTAAAATAATATTCCATAACATGACACTGGAAGTCCAGACTGTTGCAGAATTTGTGAGATGGCTGAGAGAACATACATCTCATCATATATACCAATTTAAACAGACAGCTCTCTGATCTTTGTATAGCCACTCATGTTGACAAACTCACCCTGGCCAGTCTGTGCTTGGGCTCATTCTTCTTGGCATAATCTAGGGAGTCGTACACCATGGCAAAGCCTGTTGTCTTGCCGCCACCAAACTGAGTCCTGAAGCCAAAGACGAAGACGACATCAGGGGTGGTCTTGTACATCTTGGCAAGCTTCTCCCTGATTTCAGTCTTTGGGACTGTGGCCTTGCCGGGATGGAGAACATCAACGACCTACAGAGAGGAAGGGCAGGCGGTAAATGCGCTGCTTTAGCACTGGAGCCTAAGCTCGAGATGTGATCAACTGTGAACGTGTAAGGCCTTACCATTTGCTTCCTCTGAAGCAGTCGGTTCGTCATGAACTTGCGGGTCCTGACTGTTACAGTGTCGTTCTGAAGATGGAAGAAAATGATGCAGTTAGCAACCAGAAAACTGCTTAACTTATACGAGTCTCATGATAGTGAAGACAGAGGCTCATCTGTCTCACCTCCCACTATGTTGACATAATATCCGTTAAGTCCACTACTCTCCTAACGTTTACACGGTGTGCTAACTTAGAAATAAAACAACTAACTGTTGTAAAGCCTATTTCTGCCCTTTACTCAAGTGTTTCTGTGGTACTTTAACAAACATGCTAGCCTAACGTGTGGGCCGCCATTAGTGTAGTTATGCTAGCGTTAGCTGCCATAGCGTAGGACTGTAAACTGCGGCTATTTTGTGTTTATTTACTAAATTAACGGATTAACTAAGCGTATTAATGTGACCATGTGTTGCATGGAAAACAATTTAAAACGACTGGAAAGACAAGTGCAGCCACTGGTGTGTGCAATATGCGGATTGACCTCAGTCAGACTAGCATCCTGACGGTATCTCTGAAATTTCTCTAAGATCATTTCACACTACAACAATATCAACATTTTATTATAAAGCAGCTCTAAAGGATCACTTGGTCTGAGAGAAATGTGTGTTGGTGAACGGATGGCCTCGATGATCGAGGGATTTTACTCGTAATTTTCACCACAAGACTCACCATCTTGACGCCGGCCTCGCTCAGGGACGTAGAAAAGGAGGAAGGACCAGCAGGCGACCGGATTAATGCCTGCACAAAATTGAGCGGGCATGTTACTCGTACTGCCTGATGGAAAAGATGAAATCGGCGAAATTGTATTTTTTCCCCCGGTTTCTAACAACATTTAATGAATGTGAAAGCATCTTAGTTACTCTACAAAGAAATATTGCCTAGTATATTAGAGTCTTTACGCAAAAATCAGAAGTTTCCTCACCATAGAAAACTTTCCTTTTTTTTTTTTTTTTTTTTTAAATATTTGGCTTTTTTTTTTTTAAATTTTA
>VVHJ01062847.1:0-18672 GCA_015107715.1 Tylochromis polylepis | reverse complement strand
GAGTGTGTTCAGAAGTCTGATGGCTTCACTCTTGGTCCAGTCCCTGAAACATGAACCTTTACTGGATCATCGGTATGACCAGTTCAGACCAGTGTCCATGAAGTGTTCTCAGAGCGTGTTGGTGACTGTGTCCTCGTCTCTTCTTCTTTCTCCAGGTCGTATCCTGGTCCCCACTAACTGAGACTGGTCCTGGTCCTGTCTGAGGTTATGAAAGCAGCTGCTTCCTGTGTTCAGACTGATGATGATGATGATGATGATGATGATCTCTGTCTGGACTCTGAACCTGATCCAGGACCATCTCAGTGCTGTTGGTGGTTGTTGTGGTTTCACTGGGATGGTCCTGGATCAGGTCTGATGTGGACTCTGCTGTTTAAGCCTATGTAGTCCATGTAGTCCATGTAGTCCAGGTGTGTGGTGACTGTGTTCTCTCTGATTCTCATTTACAGATTTTAACTTTCATGGCTCAAACTCTCAGCTGGGTGTGTTCACCTGCAGATCTTACTGGTGTCACAGAAACCAGTTTAAACTCATTAAAACCAGTTTAAACATGGAGGGAGCTTCAAGGTTTCATGGAGTTTGTTGTGTTACTGATGTGTTCGTGTATTGAGTGTTTTTATGTTCAAGTACAGATTACATGTGGTCTATAAACTCCAGAGTGTGACAGCCTGTCATTAGTATGACTCAGTGTGACTGTGACAGTGGCTGCAGTACTACAGCACGATTATTGGACTTCTGCTTTATTTGGGCTTTTTTAAACTTAGCTTCAGTTTTAGTTTCCAGAAATGAAAATCTGAATTTTCACATTTAAGTTCAAATTCTGTTGTTTGAAGATGTTGCGTTTTAACTTTATTTAAGCTTCAATCAGGGGCGGATCTAGAGGGGTGGCATGGGGTGGCGTGCCCCACCCTGAAATGATCTCTTGCCCCCCCTAGTGCCACCCTAGTTTTGCACATCACAGTGTTGTTTATTAAAATAAGACAGCATGAACACTCTGAGCCTAGCTACAGTTAACACTGAGTATAAACTCTAAAACTGAATCTATTACATAGTGTTCCCCCCTCCACCACTAACAAATGGTTCAGCCCATAGCCCAGACGGCTTTACTCCTTGTTGTCAGTAGCAACGATGCCTGTGATTGTGCCAGAGCACATCTGAATCAACACCATGGGCAGATCTCACACAGGTGATTGGTTGCTCTGGCATGAAGGTGAGTGTTATTAACCCTCTGTGTGCCACGCCTCCAAATCACATGACTGGTTTAAGCTGCCATAGCAACAAGCTGCAGCCACGCTGAGCCTGTTTCAGCTTGTGTTGAAAGTTTGGACTAATCAAGTTCATTATTTAGGAAGAGAGATTAGAGATGTGTGACGTTTAGCGTGCAGTGTGTAGCTGTGTGTAGCTGTTGTGTAGCTGTGTGTGTCAGTGAGGGCAGACTGCAGTGTGAACTCTGTCTCCAGGTGTAGAACAGCAGTGACACACCTGCTGCTGCAGGCCTGCAGGTATCAGGCTGTGCTGTGCTCCTCTGTGTGGGTGGACAAACATTTTTCTGCTGGCACAAATCGTTTGTGTGGCGTCTTATTGCGACTCCTGATTGGTCTGTCACGTTAGCTACAGTAGTGTTGTTACATGGTGGTACAAAAACAAACAATGGCACATGCACTGGCTGCATTTTCAGATAAACGGTGTGTTTAAAGCAGAGCCAGCACCTGATCTACACGCTGCTGTCACTGCCTCGCTGACACACCAGAGCCAGTCAGGATTACTGGTGCTGTATCAGTCACAGCTGGGTGTGACCCAGTTACCAGCTGCCAATCACTGAACGGCAGTGGAGGAATAAGTGCCAGGACATCTCCAGGCTCGATGTAAGCCCACGCTGCGGTCCAGCCCGCCTGCTCCTGTAGGTTTGCACCTCTGTGCTCCCCTTCACACCATTGCGTCACAGGGACATGTCGATGATAACTGGACTGAGCAGTGACTCAGGCAGTACTCGCCTGCACCAACAACTTATTGTGAGGATGACCACAAATCCTCCACGATGTCCATCTGAGAGAAATCAGGAGGGCTCTAGGTCTTATATGAAGCAGCTGACAGCCCCCAAGGACCAATCAAAACAAAGCTTCACCATGATAGGACGAGTTCCAAACGTCTCTGTCACCACAGCGTGGGTTTCATATGTTTTTGTCATGTGATCCAGTGGGAACGAGCGAGCTATCACCAGGCTGAGAGCGCCGTCCTTTTGCGGTTTAACTAAAACAGATTTTCTACGTTCTCCCTTTCGTGCGCCCTCCTGCCTGTGATTCCTGCAGCTGCTTTTCCCATCATTCATAAGATGTGTGCATTAAGAGGCTGGAGGTCGTACTCTGTGCTGCTTTCACTTCTGATGCCACGACATGCACGCTCCTCCCGTTCATTGAGCACATCATATGTCCCTCCTCCTCTGCACACACAGGTTTATGATCAGAGGGTCGCTGACAGGTCTGCAGGCATTGAGAGTAAAAGTACTGACTGAGTGTGGGCTGTGTGGACATTCTGTATATAACACTCATGCTGCTGGGTCACACCTGATAGGCTGACAGGCCACACACACCGAGGAGTACTAGGATGACACACACACACTGTTAGTCTGTTTGTGATGCACTGCAGTGTCTACCATGATTAACGTGAACATTTGTCAGTAAAATCAGCTGAGCGTGTTTGGTGGTGAGATCTCAGTGCAGCACAGGCCAGCAGACCTCCCAGGAGCCGCGCTGTTCCTCGCTCACGCGTGTCCCTTCCTCCTTGTTAACTGAATGTGCTGATGGTATCAATAAGGTGCCTTAGCTGCACAGGGAAAGCCATCCTTTCTATTAACAACATATGCAACGATGCACATGAACTTCCCGTCACACACAAACGTGCACACTGGAACACGCTGGTGCACATGTGGCTGCAGCTGTGTCTGACTCGGGCTTCCTTTGCTACAGCTGGATGAAGAGGAGCCTTTGGCCCAAAGGACATTTATATGTTCAGTTTCTCATGTCGTCTTTTCACACTGCCAAGTTTGAGTCAGAGCTCTGACCAATGTCACGAGTCTCTTCTTCAAAGCGTTGTCTGAGGGAACAAGTCCATGTCACTCACTGCTGCAGTACGTGCAAACATGCCACACCAGCTTCTGCTGATGAGGCTGCGATGGATGTGCCCGGGGAAATACACCTCTGTAACCACCTGATTAAAATGACAGATGATTCAGAGCATCGCCCCAGAGAACACCAAACCACTGGCAGTGAATTTACCCAAGCACTGTGTAACACGGGCCAATGGCAGCTGATTGCATCTACTCTAAAGGAGCGCGTGCTCTGTGGACTATTTAGTGAGCAGCTCTTTGCTCTCTGCACAGCCGTGTAGGGAAACGACACTGGAAGCATAATGGACCCCAAACAGCAACATGTGGATGAAGGTGAAGACAAACACATGCATTCTGTTAGGAAGACAAAGTGCTGCAGTCACGCCGGGGTCAGAGTGTAAACTTTACATAAGCTGGGATGACGTACGTGTCAGAGACAGGAAGGCGTGAGGTAGGTCATCCTGCAGGGGCACAGAGAAACAGACGGGGGACGGCACATCACTGCAGCACAACTTAATGAACAGAAAACATTTATCTGCACATGATGTGCGACTGGTCACTCAGCTTCACGCTCCAGAGGGAAATAGTGTGCTGATGAGCCATTACAAGTAGAGGCCCATTGGGATTTATCCCACCTGAATGAGACCTTAAACCAGGGTGGGCTCAGGGGCCACACCCACTTTGGAAATTAAAACCCAAACACAGGCCAGCACCAGATGCACGTCACACAGAAACATTAAGGTGTTAGAGTGTTAATACTTACAGTCACTTACTGTCAGAGAGGGAGGAGGCCGATAACTGAACCCAGAGCAGAAGGACCGTTTATTACACCAACACAGGGGAACACGGGGCAGGGACTCAATACACAGTGGGCGTGGCGTGGTAACGTGGCTGTGGGCAAAACTGAGAAACAGAACCAGGAAGGCAGCTGGAGCGTGACTGGTACGTAATGGTCACACTGGGGGGAGAGGAGAACGGGATTAGAATGGAAGCCAACACTGAGCTTGGGAGGACTGACTGTTTTTATAGCTTACTCACAGGAGGAGCGATACAAGCGTTGAGGGAGAGGCGGCGTGAGTCCAGGTGAGTTTGAGGGCGTGAGATGGCAGGAGGGCAGGCAGGTGAGGCACGGAGACCTCTCCAGAGAGCAGGTATGTAAGCCAGGATCCAAGAGATGAGTTTACCTCTGAGTATCCAGGAGCAACTAAACACTTAGGCTGAAGCGCATGAACCGTGAGAACTGGTTACCAACACAGAGTAGCTGACAGACTGGTGGAGAAGGAACGCCAGCGTGGGGCTTAAACCTCCCCAGCCTGATTGGCTCAATCAGCTCCAGGTGAGGTGTGGCGGCCCGGCCCATGGGCGGACACCAAGGAAGCTCAGGAACCTGGTGGAAATTTCCAGGAAACAAGACACGATAATTTAGTTTAATTTTGAATTATCTAGAAATCACCGAGATCATGACTGAGACTCTGTCTGCTAGAATAACTCTGCTCAAGTGTCAGAGCTTCATCATCACCAACAGCAACACAATTAAAACCAGCAGCTCCACATTAATCAGACATCAGCTGTTACTAATAAACACCGACAGGATTCACAGTGTTGTTTATTTAAATGGTTAGCTCCGCCCCCAGGGACCAACATGCTCGTCACATAAGACCTAACAACAAATATCCATTCCTGTGTGAATATATAGTGTTTTACACAAAGCTGCTGTGTTCATTCACAGATCAGACACTGTGGGAGTGACTCCATGTGAGCACCACTGCTCCGTCCTCTGCACTAGATCGGCTCCACAAGGAGGTCACAGACCGCCTGCCTGATGACCGACGCGTGCAGTATTGATGCACATCACAAAACAATAACAGTTTCTGGCACTTTTGCCGTTAATAATTAATCCTGCCTTTTACACTTAGCCAAACCAGCCTGGAGTTCGTTTCTCTGACAGTTCAGCACTAAACGAGCTGCTTTGTTCTGAGCAGTTTGCAACTTACACACATTTATTTCAGTTGTTTGACCAGCTCACTGAACAATGATCTAAATGTGACTAAACTGATGATTCATCACTCTGACAAACAGATTTTCTACAGTGCCACACTCCTGCACACTCTCAGTGATGTCAGACTGATACGACTGCTCCAGTTTAACATGCTGTCAGCGGTTACACTGAGTAACTTTGTCTCAGAGACCTGCTCACCGACAGGTGAGTTTGAATTTGAATTCAACATTTAAAATATTGTTTGATTCAGCAGTGGAACCATCTGCATGTAGGACAGTGGTGCAAACCATTTGTAAAAACAGAAAGTGAAAGTGGCCCTAGGCTACTGCCCTGAGGCACACCTCAGCAAAGAGTGTGTATGTCAGAGTTACTCCCATCAAGTGTTACAGTAAACTCCCTGTTGGTTAAAGAACTCTTAATCCATTCAACAGCAGACCTTTCAAATCCATATTTCATTTATCCAGTAAGATTTCATGAATCATCAGTGCTGCGCTCAGATGTAACAACAATCGTTTCATCGTCACTACTTCTTATCCAGTCATCAGTTATCTGACCCAGGCCGTAGTTGTACACTGTTCTTTGTATATCCGTGTTGATAAACAGGATTTAATTCATTAGTATTACAGTACACGCTGATTTGTTCATAGACCATTCCTTCCATAATCTTGCTCAGAACCAGTGAAATACTTCTGGCTCTGCTAGTTTGACCACAAACAGGTTGCCCATCATCCTTTAAGAGTGGCACAGTTTTAGCTGCTTTCCAACCAGAAGCACTTTTAAACTTCATTATGTAACATGTAGGCATCGCACTCACATCAGCGAATCAAGTCAAACATCATGTGTGTGGTTTATTCCTCATTATTGTGCTACGTATGACTGTATCATTGAAATCACTTTCATGTTTTAGGTCCGTCCTTCAGTACAAATAATAAACACTTAGATAATTAGCAGTATCAGTGGGTTTAGTGTGAAAGGACCCATCAGCTTCTACACATGATGGGGCTGATTTAGCTTTCCTGCCCATAACTGCGTTCACTTCTATTACTGTCACATTTGCCTCATTAATCTTACTTTCGTCTTCTCTTGGATCTGTTTAATTTAGTGACATCATGTTTTAATTTTCTGTACCTGTCCCACTGAAAACAATGATGTGCTTGCTTCTGCTCTAGTCTGTCCACGGAGCAGCCACAGTGATCGGTCTCAATGGAGCACGCTCATGCATGACTGGCATTATTAAACCACTGAACGTCTCTAAGGCTTTCTCAGGTAATATCACAGACCAGTCAACGTCCTCACAATACTCACTAAAGTCTTTAAATGTCCTTGTACAGTTGTTTTCTGCCCCAGTTTAGGAACTCTGGTTTTCCCAGTCGTGACCACTAAAACCAACAGGAAGTGAGACTGCTTTTGAACATAGATCTGCTGCATTAGTGAAAATGAAACCAGTACAAGTGATCTCCGCACCATTAGCTTTATAAGAAACTCTCGTAGCTTTGGTAACGACTTGTGACAAACTGCATACATCTGTTCAATGGAGCAGCTTACCTTTTAACGAACAATTATTCACATGCCAATCACCGTTTAAGAAGATAAGAGATATATTTCATGTTGTGTGTCAAACTCTATCTAACATGGTGCAGCTCTGATCGAAGCAGATCTAGGTGGGAGCACTTGTGTCCTGAAACTGGACCTGAGTGTGAAGGTGACAGAAGCTTTATTGAGCTCGGTGACAAACCCAGCGTAATTACTGGGCAAAGACACGTGAAAACTTCAAACGTATTTAACACGACAGCTTGGCAACTTCCTGCTCACGGAGCTGCCGTTTGGTAGGATTAAGTCAAAGCTAGACACACATCTTTTATTTACAGTATGTTTGTTAAAAGTATTAACAGAGTAAAGCAACACAGTGTGAGTTTGTGTACCAGAGTACACGGTCAGAGACACACAAACACTCGTGTGGTCACCACAGTCATTCACACAGCAGCTGTTTCCTCTGGGTTCAATGTAACTTTATTTACACGGCGCCAAATCACGACAGCAGTCGCCTCCAGGCGCTAAGGTAGACCCTACAATAATGCATATTATAATGATAACTTTATAATTGTGTCTGTTTCATTATATTTATTTATTTATCATACTGCAGTGCTACAGTGGGCCTGCACACATCACTGCAGGCAGGATTTCTAACGTTGTGTTGGAAGAAAAAAGGAAAAAGTGTTTTAATAACCTGTCAGGCTGCTCCATGCTGTTAGAAATATTTATATGGAAATATTAATAAAATAAATGTGGGCGATATTTCAGCTCAGAGAGGTTAAATACATAATTTAATACCATCATCAGTGTGTAATGACTCACAGCTGCAGTTTGCCTGTTCCACCAGCAGGGAGCGCCACAGACTGAGGGTACATCAATGATTTCTTACAGTTACTGATCATCAGAGTGACCTGCAGCTGTGAGTCCATCATCAATGATTCAGTGAGGTCAACATGAACACCTGATGATGTCACACAGACTCACCTGATTTAGACAGAACATTCTGGTCTCTAACACCAGTGTTGTGTTGGCAGTACTGTAGTCAGGTATGCACCACTGTTCCACTTCTCCACCTGCTGCACTCCAGGCTCAGTGAATCCAACAAACTTCCCCACACCGCCATCAAACCTGACGACCTCCATCATGTTGTGACAGTAAGAGGTGGTGTACTCGATGTCCTTCGGCTCAGTGGAGCTAAAGTCACAGCGGCTCATGTTTGAACAGAGACAGAGGACGATGATGGGATACAGACAGACACAATAACCCTGAGCTGGGACAAAAGGAGATCTGTATCTGCAGGACACAGTGGAGGAGGGGGGATCTGTGCCAGTGCCAACCAACAGACTCAGTTTGTAGTCGTGTTGATGAGCGCTAACACGTAAGAGGTTCAAATGGCCATCCGCTGTAGTCAAAGCCCTGGACAGGAAGTAGATAATAATGGCAGCAGTGCTGCTGGGAATGCTTATTACACCAAAGTGTTCCTGGTGATGGAGGAGTGTAGCACCAAACCTGCAGTTTCTCTGGTTCGTCCAACAGCTTACACCGGCATGCCCCCCGCCTCAGCCCACCCAGTCAGTAAGTGCTGGGAAAGTTTTTCTTTTAGCTCATCTGACCAAAAACCGATGAGCTCGTGCCACGGTGAGATGTGCGTCACTGATCCGTGCGTTCACGTCACCAGAAGTGCTCGTCCTCCTTGAGTATCGGTCAGAGTTTAGTGACCCTTACCCACAGTGATGGCTTCGACTCAAGCTGAGCTCAGTAAACTCTGAACACGGCTCCAAACGCTTTAAGGCTGTTGTTTTACAGCCACTGTGTCATGTTCACAGCACGGACACTATCAACAGTATTCACCTCAGACCATTCAGCAACAGGTCTTCAGATGAAGGCAGACGTTCACCGAGTGCCAGTGACAGCCTGATCCAGCTCTCTGTGTACCACCTGTGTCCTGTCAGAGGGCTGATCAGGATCTCATTGCTCATGGAGCAGGACGCAGCGCTTCTATTGGCTGAATCCCACATAGGGAGGTGTGGTTTGGGCCTTTGTATCAGTGTTATGCCAACATCAGTATCACGGCCACATGCTGATGTGTTTACATGGTTTTATGCAGACTCTTCGACGTCTCAGTGGATGTTGATTCTCACTAGTTTGTGCAGTGGACACGTTACAGGAACCTGTGAGCTGTGATGGATCACAGGACACACGAGTTACTGACATTGTATTTCAGTTGGCAGTCATGTGCTCAGGTTACTGTGCTCTAAAGGTCTTTATTGTCACTAACGATGTGCTCTGAGTTAGCTCAGTTTAGCTTTTCTCTCTTGCTGTAAAACTCTGAGTCTAATACAACAGGAAGCTTCAGCAGCCACAAACATGCATCCATGTTCTCAGCCACGGTGGAACCTACGAGAAGCCGGGCCCGCCCTGGACAACACATGCACACTGCAGGACTCTGGACTGTGGGAGGAAGCCACACACACCAGTAAGCTTCTTCCTGTGAGGATGTCCTAACCATTGCAGCGCCGTGATACCATGCCAAGAAACAACTGCTGACTTGCCTGACGGCACAAATGCTCAGCTGGCACATCTGGAGTTGGGCACAGCTTCATCCAAGCGTCATTAAGGATGAGATCAGATCTCAGAGCAAATAAGCAACGATAAGAGCGATGGCGACACACGGACACGGTGATAAATGAATCAGACGCGTGTGATGCGCTGCGTTCTCCTTCCTGAGGCCTGGGGTCGCACACCTGTGATAACTGTGTGCCACATCGTGGTTGAGGTGAGCCTCTGTGTTTACAGTCATGAGGGCGTCTGTTCAGTGCACCTCAGAGCGTTGGATGCTGTGAAGCTGCTTTTCTGATCCGTGGAAAGAGCTCGTCACTCACTGTGCTCTGTGTCCTGGTCTTTCTTTCTAAGTTTGTTTCTCTCTGACTGATTTATTTTGCTTTTCTGGGTCGACGATGACCTTCTTCCCTTCGTTCTTTTTTGACCTCGTGTTGAGGCTTTGCACGAACAGGTAAACACTTTGAATCCCCCCCAGGTTATCTATCTGCGGTGTGTCATGGAACAATGAGGGAAACTGCTTAGCTGGCCATCAGACAGCCACTTTATTTTGGAGCCTCTGTTTATACAAATGTTGTAATTCCTGAACAGTCAGCGCGATACCTTTGACACAGGCTGGGTTAAAGCTGAGAGTCTGCTCTTCAGGCACGCAGCGATGGATGTGAACTGTGGTGGTGCTCAGAACGTACACAGGACTAACAGGTCTGTTCTTAGAGCTGCACTTTTAAACGTGTGCACGGTTTGTAACAAACAATGACATACCTACATTTTTATTTTAATAGTATATAGAACAATATTATTGCATTATGCAAGGTGCTGGAAAGAGCATTCTTAGAGACTGTCCGTACAGGTTGGAAGGTTTGGCGCGTACCTGCAGTAGCATTATACTACAGGTACACGTTTAAATCCAACGTACGTGTTTGCTAAAACTCAGCAGCACTCAGAGCTCGGCTCACCGGCTCCAGTTTCCATCTTCTCTGATGTTCTCAGAGCTTACTTCCTCTCGATGCCGTCGACAGACTTCAGTTCCAGCTTTCTGTTCTTTCATTGCTCATTTTGTGAAAAGTGACCAGGTTCTGAAAAACTGAAGCTCGGGAGGTTTAAGGCTGAAGTGCCTGGAGGCAGCTACCTATAAAAAGACTGGGCTCTGTGATTAAAGAGGCTGGTGCTCACGGTGAGTGTCAGGCAGCTCTTAAAGCAATCACAACAGCTCAGCTCACGCTGTGTGTGTGTGCGCGCCAGGTATCTTCACCCTGAGCGTTCACCATCTGACTATACTATTTCTATGATGCTCCGCCTACTTCCTGAGGCCCCGCAGGAACCTTTTGCATTGTGGGAAATCCTGGACAAGGACCCGTTGGCTGGACTCATCCTTGACCGTGGGTTTATGTTCTTCCTTCTTTACCTGTTTTGTCCCATCACACACCAGCTGGGACGCTGCATTAACTCCAGTTTAATCCACTGTGGTTTATGCAGCTTTAAGAAGTTGGGACGCGATCATTTAAGCCCACGGGTAATTGCATGCATGTGCTCATTTTCAGCTGGATGCTATGAATGTGTTTATCTGAGGCTGCAGAGGACGTGCACGCTGAAGAGAGTCCTCTGATGGTAGATCTCAGAGAAACAAAGTGCAGATGGGCAGAGCTGTGGCATATTACTGCACAGAGTGACTGTTATTCTGTCTCATGTGTGATGGTGTCTGTTATTTAGTGTATTTGATGGTGCTCCTGTGGTCAGCTCTGAGGGCGGTGTTGTTACTCCACCTACAGCACAGACACAGTCAGCAGACAGACTCACTCTCACTGTGAACCAGTGTACCCATTATTATGTCTCTGCTGCTCGGCTCTGCTGGTACACCCACATACCCCGACCAATAGATGGCGCTAACACATCATGGCTACAGCATCAAACTCATGCGTAACATAGTCGTCCCCACTAAACCAAAAGGCCAGCCTAACTGTGAGAGCATGTCCAGCTTGGTCAGGCGTCCACTTCCACGACAGGCAGCGTGTTTCACACAGACCTCAGTCACTTCTTCTCATGTGTTTTCCTGTTCAGCCCTGACATAGCCCAGGGATCATTCTGCCTGTGTGTCAGCGTATGTCACTCATTACCAGTTAAGGCTCTTCAGAGGCCGCCACTCCCTCGGTGGATACCGACAGGTGGCTTGGTCCTCTTTGTTCACTTCTGACAACCTCCAACACAGTGTTATGGTAAGCCTGAATCAGAGTGAGTCAGTGGTCATTATTGTCAAAGTGATGGTGATGAGCCATGCTTGAGCCACGACACACTGGTGACACACTGGTTAAAAGTCTCATTGTCACAGTCCCCCTGCTGCTTCACCCAGCACTCACATGCTTTCTTATTGTTTTGTTCCTCTCTCTCTCCTGCCTCCTCTCCACCTGGGTGGAACTCGTTACAGGTTCCCACCTTTGGCCCACCTGTGCTCAGTGACTCACCTGCTGCTCATTAGCCTGACTCTCCTGGCCACTACTTAAGGCGGTGGGTCAGCGCCTGTCGTCACTGGATCGTGGTTCACCCTGCGTTAGTGGCACCCCGGCTTTATCCGCCTCGTGGTCCCTGAGATTTCCTAACATCGTTCTAATCGTCTGTTTCCTGTCCAAGTTTCCTTTCCTGGATTCCTGAACCCGAGTGTTGTGGCAGTGTGGCGTGGAGTGACTGAAGAGGAGCTCCCCTCCTCCCCGTGGATGCCTGGAAGCCTTAGCCCCTCACATTGTGTATATCACCTGGTGTTTGTAAAGAAACTTTGGTGAACTGTGCTTCAACTCTCAGAGTCTGAGCCCGTTCAGCCTCCGTGACGGTCGGCTGGACTGACCCTGTATACCTGCAGCCTGGGGGTGTTCCAGGAAGAAGTTTAGCTGATAACTCTGAGTTTGTTCATCGTGAGATAAACCTCAGGTCCTCTGCTCCAGAAAGACAACAGAAACTGGACGTGTTACCATGGTAACACACTCTGTGAACCCAACCTGCTCCCTGTCAGGTGCTCTCTCTGACTCCTCCCCTCTGATGCACCTGAACCAACTGACTGACACTCCCACTCATTTCCTCATCGATAAAGTCAAAGCTCAGAGAGGAGAGAATGAATTTGCAGAACTTTATGTTTCTGCAATCACTGGAATCTTATATAAACACTAGTTACACTTGTTGTTACACTTGTGCTACACTTTGATTGGTGATCAGTCATTAGTCGTTTTATAATCAGTCACACTGAAAGACAAACGTGTGTCACAGCTGGAGATGATGCAGATCTCTGAGTGAAGCTGAGCCCGAAATGACTTTTAAGGCTCTCAAACTGAAACAGATGTCTGATTGTAATCTGATTACATTTACTGTTCGAGTGTAATCTGATTACATTTCGTGTTCGAGTGTAATCTGATTACATTTTGTGTTCAGATGTAATCTGATTACATTTCGTGTTCGAGTGTAATCTGATTACATTTCCCCTTTAAATGTGTGCACAGATTGAGTCATGGAATGATGTCAGACAGCATTTTAAAGGTTCAGAGTCTGGGCCGCGACATATTTTCCTCTGAAAATCACCTGAATCAGTCTCAGTGGGTCGACCCAGAACCAGGCCAGCCTGACGATATCGTGGGCTCTGTAATGGATCAGTAAGTGTCCACTTGCACAGCAGGATGGATCCACAGTGGGTCAGGATCATGGATCCAGTTTGGCTCTGGTCGTGCTTATAAATCAATCAGAGCTGAGACGTCTGTAATATGTTTGTGTTTCACGGTAAAGACTCGTAAAGCTGCCCTGCATGTCTTTGGTGAAGTCTGAAACTATCTATCAGTGATGCTGACATTAGATCAGATTGTCAGTGTTCACACTGGAAGCTGGAGTTTTCTGGCAGAAATGATGCAATCTATTTTCATTATTGACAAAACTGAAAATACAGAGAACCGCTTTTTGTTGTTTTATTTAATGTAGAATAGATTTATTTCCAGAAACTTTGGTCTTTCCAAACGACACCTGCCTCTGTCTCATCTGGGACTCTGAGCTTCTGCACTGACGTCTCCCTGAAACAGCCGTAAAAACCAACGTGACCACACACTGGTGTGTTCAGCACAGCAGAGGAGGCGCTGAAGCTTCTTCTCACACGTGTCACATCCGGTGACTGCTGGACTGAGTGTGTCTGCGTGCTCATCCGGTGCGTCCTTGTTGTGTACGTCCATCGCCGTCTGGGTGGGCTCAGCGTGACGGGAACAGACTGCAGCCTGTCCCAACTACCACAGGGCGGGGCCAGACGCAGAGCTGCAGGGCTGCAGGGCTGACACACAGAGACAGGCAAGCGTTAGCATCCACGGGCACTTCATAATCTCCATATGTCTGAGTCCTCACTTTCCCAGCATGCCTCAGGAGTTCAGGTGGAGGTGTATGAGGGGGAGGAGCCTGTCCTGCTGCCCTGTCGGCTTCCTGCTCCGATACCTGCAGATTATGCTGCTGGACCTTTGACCTGCTGGTCACAGGTCAAAGGTCAGGGCTCAGATTCACATTTATGCCTCTGTCCTCACATGAAGTGTGTGTATGCTGTGCAAAAGTCTTGAGTCACGATCCCCCTGCCTTAGTGCAGGCTTCTCTCTTCTAACATGAAGTCAGACAGCTCAGGTGTGTGGGTTTACATGATGCACTGATGTACCCATGCTAACAGACCCGGTGTGTGTGCACGTGTCATCAGTCTGATGGTAAATGTGTGTGCACATATTTATCACACGTCATTATAAATGTTTGTTTAAATACAGAGTGAGACATGTTAGTGTCTCAGGAGTTTACTGTAATGAATCAGTGATGATCAGTACGGCTGCAACCATTCACTCATTATAACCTGATTATAAAATCCTTGGTTCAGCTGTTCAGTCATCACCATGTAAATGTGTGTCACCCACAGCCGTCCATTACTTTAGTAATCGAGTAATCGGATAAGAAATACTTTTGTCTTATTAATGAGCAATAATAAATATTCAGAAGAGGAGAAACCCGGGTCTTTGAAAATGTAACTGCTCATTGGTGTTTGTTCATTAGTCTAACCCCACCCCCACGTTCACAGAGCTGCTGACCAAGGGTCAGAAAACACACTGATGTGGCCTGAAGCAAACTGCACATCTTTAATTCAGTTAAAAGAAATGAAATGTGTGCGACCAGCACTGGTTACTGTTCTGTGTGTCTGCAAGTGTTTAAAGGAGGATGTGGCGACTGCTACATCTGCCACACCCCCATCACAGCCATGGCAGTGGTTCATCAACCACTGCAGCCAAAGTCTCGCCTTCCAGTTCTGGCTTCTTCTCCTCCTCATCAGCTCGTATGGCGTGATACTGTCTGAGTGGTGACACCTATCATTTAGGAGAATCCTGCAGCGACGGTTAGAAACGACTGCATCGGTGCGATGGCGTTGTGGAGGTGAATTAAGCGACCATTGTGGTGGGTGTAATGGTGCCAGTGGCGGTTCTAGGGGTGGGGCCACAGGGGCACTGGCCCAGCTGAAATTTGATTGGCCCCCTGAAGTGCGCCTGTCCTGTCACTCATCTGCCCTTTGCTGGAGCGATGATCAGATTACAGGTGGATGTAAATCCAAGTCCAAACACCGGTGGCGCTAATGAGCCAAACAGGAATTTCCAGTGTGAAATCTTACAGAAGAAGATTTGAACATCCTGCAGGGAAAGCTTTTCGACCAACAGCTGATTAGAGTCTACGTTTGGAGGAGTTTGTTGGTAAGTCATAAATCCCAGTTTACCCACAGCTGTCACGTAGCTGAAGTCTTTGTTACTGGGGCAAAAGGGAGAGCTCGAGTTCAATCAGCTGTAACACGAGCTTTGTCATAGAAGTCCCAGCGTGAGTGGGATCCACAGAAACTACTGAATCTCAGTTGAAAGCACATTTAAACCATTTCTACAACCACCAAATACAGTGAAAACAACAAACAGTTAATACAGCAGTTATGTCATTTCACAAAATATCTGTAAACAGTCCGAGGAGCTCGGACAGAAAAGCGTCCGGACTTCTTTAAGTTTCTTGAAGACGTTTCATCCAAGAAGCTTCTTCAGTTCTAAGAGCAAATGGTGGAGAGTCCCAGATTTAAAGCCTTATGGGAGTGTCCCCCAAGAGGGTCACGGACGTCCTATTGATCCTCTACCTAATCACACGAGTCCAGGTGTGAAGTTGTTGAGCAACTTTTCAGATAATCTCAAATGATATGAATTCTGAAGAAAGAAACTTAAAACTGAGTTTTTCCTTCCTGCTGTCGCCAGCGTCCCTGCTCATAGGGGGTCATATGATTGTTGGGGTTTTCTTTGTATTACTGTAGAGTCTTTAGCTTAAATTATGAAGGGCCGCGAGGCAGCTGTTGCTGTGATTTGAGACTATATAAATAAAACCGAAGTGAAGATTGTCTCTAAAGATTTAGATCCACAAAATAGTCACTTTAGCTAACAGGAAACAGATTTATCTTCTTTACACTAAATAACGAGCAGGTATACCTCTGAGCCTGTTTGTTGTCACTGCAGCTGGATATGCAGAGAGAGGTGGATGTAGGTGGAGGCGTGGTGGTGGGTTTCTCTAAAATAAAGCAAAGCAGTCATGAAGTCGTCGTCACATTCTGAATGTTGAAGCCTGGATGGAGACGCTCCATGACCGCTGATGTCTCGGTGATGTCCGCGTGTCGGACATTCAGCTGCTGGCTCTGTATGCTCAGTCCCTGCTGTGTTAGACACACCAGCAGAGTCTAATCCAGGCCAGCACGACGGCTGGCTTCATGAAAGCTCTCAGCGCTGTGATGTTTTTGGGACTATTATGTCTCATGTTATGGTTTGAGGTCCACTCAGTGTTGGGTTTATTCTACGTCTCTGAGCGTGCTTGTGATCAGTTTGTCTATCAGGGTCCCCGTGTGTGTGTGTCCTTGCGTCTCTGTCCTCTGTGTGCGTCTGCCTCATCTTCCTGGCTGTGTGTTCCCGTTGTGAGTCTGGTTTCCTGTATCCTCCAGTGTTGTGTTGTGTTGTGTTGTGTTGTGTTGTGTTGTGTTGTGTTGTATCTCCAGCAGTGCAGCTGTGTTTCTGAGCTGAGTTCTGCCTGACGAGTCTGCATTCTGGGTCCAGTCTCCTTCACACAGCGTTTCATGGCAGCTGCCTTCAGACCCGTGCACCTCCCTTTGGACCGTGTGCTCTAAGATGTTCTTCGCCAACCTGATTACCTTTTTACTGTGTGATGTCATCAGGAGGGCCTCCAGTGTTGGTGGCTGTGGCCAGAACCGTCCCGTTTCACATTAAAAACCCAGTTGGGTTGATAGAGTCTTAGGGTTTGATGAACTTTAAGAAAATGTCTTTATAATTAAGACTTTATAATTAAGGCTGGCTCAATCTGCCAACGGTGACAGAAAGCCTGCATAGACGAACAGATGAGCCCTTCACAGGCCGATGTCCTGCATGGCAGCTTGTTCCAGGGAAACCACAACTTCAGAGCCCTCGCTTGCACAGTATTTCTTATCCACGGGCAGATGCAACCACTTTGTCCCTCCTCAGGCTCCATGAAAGCTGCTGTCACCTTCCTTCCTCTAATGTCTGGACTGCCTCTACAACTCTGGATAAAGTCCTGCCTTTTTTATTCCTCCGTTTCTTCAAACATGGACATAGGTAGCAAAGTAAAGGTAGTGAGTCCTGTTCTCCTCTGCAAATCAGAATGCTTTAATAATCCCTGAGGAACTTATGCTTGGTGTTGTCAGTAAGACAACACTGCCACCATGAGGTCAAACTGGAACATTACACTCAACAGTGCAGTGACACTGATTTACATTAGATCAGCTCAGAGAGATGTTTCTGTTTAAATACAAGCAGACGATGCTTCCAATAGTTTATTAAAAGAAGCAGGAGGCTGATGATGCTGTTCCTAATACAATGGCAGTTTCATTCCACACTCGGGGACACTCAGTTATCCTAACCAGGGACTCCAAGAAGGCCAGGTACCAACACAACAGTGAGTTTCTGAAACTGCTATCTGGCATGTGAGTAAAATATACTCTACGAACCCAAACTGGTCAAACTCTTACCAAAAGCAGCCACTCTGATGTAACAGCCAGTTTCACCAGTAGATGGCAGACTCTAAACACGACGGGTGTTTCAAGCTTGACTGGGAGGTTTGACGCCAGAGGGGCTCTGAGCTGGTTCAGGAGACGTGATCCTGAAGGATGTTCCTGAGTTTGTAGTTTATCAGGCACTGAAACAGCTTTCTGTTTTATCTTAAAGTACTGAGGGAGACTGAATGTTTCCCTGAGGAAGGAGCAGGAACTAAAACTGCTTTTTAATAAATACACAGTCAAACAGCTGTCATCTACTGATATAACTGGTTTACTGTGCTTATTTCATTTTAATACAGTACAGCTGGCAAGTTTCTGGGAGCATTTTCTGAAGTCTAAGGTAAGATACTGAAATCACTGTTTTGACTGAGCAGCAGACAAACCCCAAATGAAAATGAAACAATTTTCCACCTCTTAGTGTGTTGGTTGGTTTCTGGTTCATTGTGAAATAAAGACATTAAAGCTCTTCGTACACAGCCAGTACAGAAGCTCGTCTGTTGGATGTTTTTCTGTGCTGAACAGAGGCATGCATCGCTTAGTCACAACCAAACTGGAACAGATACATTTCCCATTCGACACCTTGGTGAAACCCACAGAACCACACGAGAAAAACCAGCGAGAGCAAAACCGGTTTAGTCCTGCAGAGAAACCACATCTCTGCTGTGTGAACAAGAAACAAAACAAAACATAAAATTGTAAAAGTTATTAAAAACATTTTTTAAAACAAAATGTAATACCTGTTAGAGACCAGCAGCTGGGCGTCAGTGGTCGGACTGGTGGACTACTTCAGTGAAGAGCAGACGACGTCTGGCTCCAGTTTAGAGTCTGAACACGAACACAGTTCAAACAGGAAACCTGATTACAGGCAGCTCAGACTTTACTGCGTGGGAACCACCTCAGATGTTATAATCCACACACTTTATCTGCATCTATCATCCATGAGCCCTCCACCTTTATATCCGGCAGCTTGTTAACTGCATTAGATTACATTCACACCTGTCAAAATTCTGTGAGACTGCCGACCCGTCCAGGGTGCATCTCACGTCTTAACGTGACAGCTGAGTAAGTATCTGGGCTGACACCATATTTCTAACAGTTTTACAATAACCTTAGTTTCATCTGAACTTAGAAGCAGGTCATCATTTCTGTAATTTAACATGAATACTGCTTGGCATGTGGGTAAAATAATACTACGAGTCCACTGTCAGAGGCCATAAGAAGATCATTTGTAACCTTCACTAAAGCTGTTTCTGTGCTGTGATGAGCTCTGAAACCTGACTGAAACTCTTCAAATAAGCCATTCCTCTGCAGGTGATCTGTTAGCTGTTTGACAACGACTCTTTCAAGAATGTTTGATATGAAAGGAAGGTTGGAGATTGGCCTATAATTAGCCAA
>VVHJ01062841.1:0-10493 GCA_015107715.1 Tylochromis polylepis | reverse complement strand
TGTGTGTTATCTGGCTTCATGGACAGATAGAGCTGGGTGTCATCTGCATAGCAGTGAAAATGTATACTATGTCTTCTAATGATACTACCTAGGGGAAGCATGTATAATGTAAACAGAATTGGTCCTAGCACTGAGCCCTGTGGAACACCATAATTGACCTTAGTGTGTGAAGAGGACTCTCCATTTACATTTACAAATTGGAGTCTATTCGATAGATATGATACAAACCACTGCAGTGCAGTACCTGTAATACCTACAGCATGTTCTAATCGCTCTAATAGGATATTATGGTCAACAGTATCCAGTTGTGCTCCAAACCATCTATCCTGTCTGCCACTGTGATGGTTACTGACTCCTGTTCAGGGAAGCTGCTATGATCTGCTTTTAGATTCACTAGGTACTGAGCATGTGTTATGTGTTGGACTCTTCTCCCATATGCTCTTCCAGTATCACTCCATCTTCAGCTTTGGTGAGAATGTTCTCATATTGCTCCCCTTCACTGAGAGTATACCTTGGATGGTTCAGTGGAGAACATCTGGTTTATTGTTTATTGTCCTATTTCTATGTTACACCTCGTTAGCCAAAGCTGTGAGTCTTTGCTTGGCAATTACCAAGACCTCAGGTATGTACACTTTGTTGTACTTCTTAGGCACTCCTTTCTTCATCGCACCTTTCTGCAGTTTGGATAGTTGGCTTCCCTCTAGCCTACCTTGGATCTTGCCCTCTAGTCTCCTTCTCCATGGAGGGCGCTGCCTTTTGTGGCTGTTCATCTTATAGCCATTTCATCTCAAGGATCACTGTCACTCCAGTATAGCTCAACTGACTGGTTTCAGTGATGGGAGTAGGGATCGTCAAAAATGCTACATTCACATCTTCAAGTAGACTTTCAGAGGGCACTTCAAAAAGGCTTGGTGACCTGCCACAAAGGGTCCAGGTTTCTAGTTTAGCCATAATTTTCTCATTCAGGTCAACTGCTCCAGCCATTCTTGGGGCTTAGTACCCAATCTCAGAGTGTGGGGATGATGACATCTCCTCCCTGACTGACTCCCAATGCCACAGCATTTGTGTTGTATGTTATCAATCTCTAGTTGCGATAGCAGTTGTTTAGATGTTAGTTTAGATGTTGGGTATTGAAGAAACCATAGGATTATATAGATTTCAATGGATTCTACAAGAATCCATAGAAATTGTGACAAAGGGCAGTCCACCCAACTTCCACTGGGAATAAGTCGGACGTATTGGCACCAATGGGGATAAAACTTCCATTATTGTTATACAGGGACTAAATAACCCATAGCAACAGGCCAGATACCCCATACTCCTGAAACACCACCCCATAGAAATGATGAGGGACATAGTCAAATGCCCTCTTCACAAGACTGTAGAGAATCTTTAAAGCAACATTTTTATTTCAGAAACTTACATAAATGAAGATCAGTTAAATAATGTAAGTGCATACTCAAGCTTGATTGATGCCAAGTTTAATTAGGTATTATTTAAATTAATTAATCATCATATTAACATATTGAGTTTTATGTAGTTACTTTTTTCTCTTTTTTTGTGATAAAGGATTAGAAGTAGATCCAAACTGCTTTTTTGTCTGGCAATAAAAATGTAAAGTAGCCAGTTAGCTCAGTTAAGCATTAAAATGAAAAATGGACAAACAGCTTGCCTGGCTCTGTCCAAAGGTAACAATGTCTGTCTACAAGTATGTCTAAATCTCATTAATTAACACACTAATATTTCTAGTTTCAGTTTATTTGCTTGTCTCTGACCAGTTGCCAAGCAACCACTGGAGATTCCAAGATTCTACAAAATAACTGGTTGTGTGCAGGAAACCTTGAGGCTCAAATAACTAACCATCTGTAAAGGGGTTACGTTCACTTCCACTGTTTTCTAATACAAGGTCAACATTTATAAATTTCTCTTTCTCTTTTCCAGCTCTTTCTAGTCGAAAAAGTTGCTCTTAGTAATGAAATAAAATTTTAGATCGTAATTTATAGATTTAATTTCAAAGTATTTGAAGTTCCAGTTCCAGTAAGTTTTTCCACAAAGAATCTATTAAGGTTGCTCTTAAAGTGAAATTGTAAATAATAAGGTGTAGGACATTTAAGAAATGCAAGAGTTTCTTCTTAATATTGACACAAAATGCCATTGATACAATACCGTTATTATACATATTCTCCTTAATGGTCTCATTTTGATTTATTATATATTGTAGGGTCTACCTTACAATATAAAGCACCTTGAGGTGACTGTTGTTCTGATTTGGCGCTATATAAATAAAATTGAATTGAATGTAGTTTAAAATTAATTTCTTTTTAGTAGGAAACTAAGCCCATGCAGATAATAATATGCAAAACTTTTTTTTACTATTTCTGTCAATAACCCAATCTTGCCACCATCTATGCTGCCTGTTAATAGTAGCACAAGGGGCTTCAGATGTTTGGATGAGTTATTGTTATCATTTACAATTGTAAAAACTAGAAATAGCACACAGCTTTTAAAGAGCTTAGTTTGAGCCTAAGTGCTGGTTTCTATTGACAGCAATTTTGTGTTTTTTACCTTGGTCACTACACTTCTGAAACAAATCATGTGCCCTTTCTCTCATTAAAGATTCTCTTATTTCCTACCTAATGCCCTGAAACCAGAAATAAAAAAAAATAACAGCTCTAAAATATTTGGCAACAAAATACTACCATTGATGACTCAGATTCATAGCACAGAAAACATGGGCCCTTACGAGCCCTATGTAAAGATAAGATCTCCATATAATATAGTATAAAAGAGATTCTGCCCAGTGTTGGTGTCATACTGGGATACAGAACTGTCATGTTTCTGTAGCAAGTGTAACAGACTGCTTAACACTAGAACGGTACATGTACAGGTCCATCTTAATACTAGGAGGCATAATTTTAACCCCATCCTGCATCAATAACAATAATGGCATAATAATTTTACTATTTCCATCTAATTATATGTTTGCTACCAGTGAACAATTTAAGTTACGAGCACACTTACTGCCAAATGTAGTGATATGATTGGTCATATCTGTTTATTCAGATCTAAATTACTGGAAAAATCAAACTTGGTTCAATAAAATAAAAGCCTCAAATTCGTCCAGTTAATTTACGCATCTGGTGTGTAAGGGCCTTTACTGTTAGGGGTTTTATTAGTTTTATCAATGGCTTATATTTTTAGATTTAAAACATTTCATTACAGATTGTAAAGTTAAAATACACATTAGAATAAATCAGGGGTTCTTAAGCTTTTTTACCTCTGGGCCCAACTTCTCCCCAACAAAGTGGCCAGGGGCCCATTCAGATATTAACACTGTATTGAATAAATTGATGTTGCTTTTGGTTTGATTTATATTTAATAACTAAATCTAATCTACTTCATTTTAACAGCTAAAACCTTGTCAAATAAATGACATGATGCAATGTAATAATCACAATGTCCTGCTCTCCTTATGTGTGCGCTACACAATTCAGCAGTAGCCTAACTCCACTTGAAATAATGCGCGAAGTCAGGATGTAGTGTCCAACTCCTTTTTAATTAGTACATATTTCCTCATGGAGTAAACTGAAATACAAATGACATAGCTACAATTAACTTAGCATCATTAGCGCCACAAAATTGAATTCCAATACACACCCATTAGCGTTAGCACACAACTGCCAAAGTATTCATCTACAGCAAATATTTCCACAAAATATACGTTAAATATAATCCTACAATTCAATACAAAAAACTTACAGATGGTGGTGTCGATGACACAAACAAAGGCAGATGTTGGTGGATAAACTTCCCCACATGTGACCCGCTAGGAACTAAACAAACATGGCTGACTTCCTGTCACTTCCTGAAACTGATTTTCAAAATAAACACATTTCAAAATAAAATAAACTCACTACATAGAGCGCCTATATTGCAACAAAATTAAGAGCAGAACACATTATGTGTATGTGAACCTGCACATAAAACAAAATGCCAAACAGGTTAACAAGTCATGGAACAAATCAAACTGCAAGTAGAAATTGAAAGGCTCAAGTCAGGCTTAATAACACAAAAATAATTAATAATTTAATTTTACTACAGCAAAAGAGACAAGAAAAAAAAGGGAAAAATAGAAATTGAATAAATAATATGGTGATAAAATAAATGCATTCAAAATAATTTTCTAATTACATGAATAAATAAATAAACTGTTATAAAATTTAAATAAAGTGCAAATGAAAATATAGCCTTATAATTTGTAAGTGAATGTGAAAGTTGCTTGAGTAGTAAACCTTTTTTCATTTGCAGAACCAGAAGTTACTCTTTATATTTGAGACAAATCAACAACAAACAGTCACAACATTCCTTTATTTTTGGCAAGCTGCAACTCCCCTTTTATATTCATCTCTTAATGAGACACTTGAGCCTGCCTCTGAGACACGATCAGATCCAGTCTGGGTGGAATGGGGGAAAGGCTCACTCTCAGAGTAGCTTCCAGTGTTGTTCTGAGTCTGTTTCGGGTTTGGTCTTGGTTTTGGCTACAATGGAAAATCCTGATTCACACAGATATGTAGTTGTGAATGGGAGAAGGAGTTCCATGGCTCTCATTGCCAGACATGGGTACTCCTTTGAGACAGCAATCCAGAAGGAGCCCAGGTCCAGTTTGTCCCACTGCAACTTTAAAGTGCTGTTGTTGGAAACTTCCAGAAGGTGGGATTCCAGATGTGAGAGCAAAGCAACATCATTTTCAGTGGGATTCACAGAAAATGGGTCCAAAATCCACGTGTCCTTCTCTGGGATCCTCAGGGAAATATTCACCAAATTTCTCTGCCAGTTGTGAAAGGTGCTGACAGACAGAGTCACTGATCTTCACCTGAGGTGAGTTTTCGAAGATGTGATACAAAAGCAGAAACATGTCTATCCTCTTTTCTTTGGCCATCTTAGTCCACAAAGCAAGTTTCCTCTTGAAAGCTTCAACTTTTTCTGCAACAAAAAACATGTTGCTGTTTCTCCCTTGAAGTGAGATGTTCAGTTGGTTCAGCAGTGAAAAAAATGTCACAGAGGTAGGCAAACTTAGCTGTGAACTTTGAGTTGGCATAATAATGTGCAAGAGGAGATTTTTTTTTCAGTGAGAAAAGAGAAGACCTTATTCCTCAGTTCAAACAAACGCTTGAGGACCAGTCTTCTTTAGAGCCATCTCACCTCACTGTGGTAGAGCAGCTGGACATAATCTGCTTCCATGTCCTCACAAAGCTTGGCAAAACATCTGGAGTTCACAGCATTATTTTTTTTGAAATTGATAGTTTTCACACTTACATCCATCACCTCGTGGAACTCTGGTGACATCTTTTTTGCTGCAAGGGTTTCATGGTGGAGAAAACAGTGGGTCCATTTAGCTTCTGGTGCACAATCAAGAATCTGCCTAATGATGCCGTGATGCCTGCCAGTAATTGAAGCTGCACCATCATTGCACACCCCAACACAGTTCTGCTAGTCCAAGTAGTTCTTTGTGAAGTAGTTTTCAATGCAGTGGAAACATTCCTGAGCCATGGCTCTTGTTGGTAGCTCTCCACAAAACAGCATGTCTTCATGCAAACTGCTGTCCCAGCAATAACGAACAAAAATCAGCAGCAATGCCCCATTCGTGACATCAGTGGACTCGTCTAGTTGCAAAGAGAAAAATAGACTACTTTTTATTCTTTCCAGAAGCTGATGCTGTATGTCCAAGGCAATGTCTGTGATACGGTGGCTCACAGTGTTGTTTGAGAGTGGGATGGTCAGTACCTTCTTTTGCAGCAGCCTCTCACGACACATATCTACAGTGACAGGCAAAATCAACTCCACCACTATAGTGAAAGACAAGTCTGGATACGAGGTAGCTAGCTTTTAAAGCACATTTAGAGTTACCAGTCAGTGACACAACAGACCATTTCTGCATCCGCAGTCCATTTTCTTTTCTCTTTAAATATTCCACCGGCTTTCTTGTGAGAGTGGGATCTTTGGTTTCAAGATGCCTTTTTAATTTTGAAAGCTTCAGTGCTTCGTTGGATAGCATTAGTCCACACTCCACACATTGGGCTCTCGGGTCCGCCTTGTTTCCTCCATTCACAAACCCATACTTCAGGAAGTCAGGGTTGTACTTGGGCAAAAATTTTGCCTTTTGGGAGGGGGGGTTGTCACTTTAATCTTCATTTTTGCATTTTAAGAACTTCCCCATATCTTTTGCTAACTGCAAACAGCGGGCAGAGTATCTTCTTCTGCTTGCTTATTGAGGCTGATTAAACAACTGTCTGACAAAATACCACCAAGCGGTGGGAATCTGTATTGTAACTGAGATTTTCATGGATAACAGTAGTCCCTGGTGTTTTCAATTAATAACTTATGATATTATTAACCAAGAATGGGCCGCGGCCCCATGGTTAAGAATCACTGGAATAAATTATTAAACAAAGGGTATGACAAATAACATATAACAGCTAAAACATCTAAATGTTAGTGTTACATTAATTTCTCTGGGGTAAAAATGACGTCCTCAGTGGTTTTAGGAAAAAGTAGATTTTTTTAAAGTCGATTTTACTCTTTATTTGCTCGGATTAATTCTCCACACTCTCGACTCTTTGCTCATATCAACTACAATTCTCCCATTGCTCCTATACAGCCAGCAACCCTTCCACTTCACCACACATTCGGTCACACACTCCCCACTCTGCCCCACCCTGCTCTGGCTCAAAATCTTGTTCTCAGCACCAGTAGTAATTATTCATCTGTTATCTAACTACAATTTCCTGTATATTTAATAATCTATCACATCTAGACAGCTCTGCCTTATGTTTTAGCAGCCTTCGCTTGAAAATGTGCATAAACAATTATGTTGCTAGGCAATCTGGAGTGATGCAAAAACTGTTTTAGATTAATATCTTTGGGGTCAAAACAATATGCTTGGTGGTTATAGGTAAAAGTCTTTTTTTGGGGGGTGTTTTTTGTTTTGTTTTGATTCCAGTTCATCCATCCATCCATCCATTCTCTACTGCTTATCCTTTTCAGGGTTGCGGGGGGGCTGGAGTCTATTCCAGCTATCTTAGGGCGAGAGACGGTACACCCTGGACAGGTCGCCAGTCTGTTGTAGGGCTAACACATACATTCGCACTCAGGCCCCATTTACACATATACATTTTCCCTTGAAAACGTATACTTTTCCCTTCGTTTGCGCCTTTCATTTACACACAAACGGAGATGTCGCCTCTGAAAATGATTCTTTCTAAAAACTCCAGCAAAAGTGGAGATTTTGCAAAACGCCGTATTCGTGTTTGCGTGTAAACTGCAAAAAACAGATAAAACGGAGTTTTATGTGTTTCATTTTCATTCTGTATCGGTCTTGTATTTCACAGGTAAAATGGTACAAAGTGGTCTGTTCTTCCTGTGCATGCTGACTGTAGTTTTAGGCAATCTACGCACCAAAAGCGCGACATTTTTACATTTGGGATGACCATAACCATCTAAGCATTCAGAGTAGCGATAACAATTTTATTGGTGCAAGCACTTTTAGCAAGTTTGCATGTCCTGTATTACCTAGAGGAGCAGAGACGTATTAGGGCTCGGAGGTCAGCAATTTATGATCTTCTATCACAAAGAGCCAGACCGTGTCACCGCCAGCGTCGCAGGTATTGGGTCCGACCTTTGTGGTCTGCTGTCTGGTGGGAGAACTTTGAAAATGAGGTGGTTGTCCCGGAGGAATACAGCTTAATGTAAACAGAAGCTTTTTTTGAAAACGATGATGTATGCACGGTGTCATTTTGGAAAACGGAGGGCCTACGCTACCGTTGGCTGCACCGGTTACGGGGGCCTGCCAAGTCTCCAATTCAGTGATCCTGGCCTCCAGAGCTGCAAATAGGCTACATGTATTACAAGTACCATTACTGCTAACGGAGGCCGAGGAGTAACTAAACATCTGACACAATGAGCAGAAAAGTGCAGGAAGGACAGGTGAAGAGGCCATGCTGCTAGTGAGTCAGCTACAAGCTAAGCTAAGCTAGTGAAACCCTAAAGTAAGTGAATACTGTGACTATAAATTAGCAAGTGAAGCAACAGAGTGTGCTTCAGATGAAGCACACTCTGTTGCTCTGAGCAGTACGGTGGCACGGTGGTTAGCACTGTTGCCTCACAACAAAAAGGTCCTGAGTTCAGCTTTACCATGAGGCCAGGGTCTTTCTGTGTGGAGTTTGCATGTTCTCCCCGTGTTTGCGTGGGTTCACTCCGGGTACTCTGGCTTCCTCCCACAATCCAAAGACATTCAGTTAGTGGGGATAGGTTAATTGGAAACTCTAAATTGCCCATAGGTGTGAGTGTGAATGATTGTCTGTATGTGTTAGCCCTGCGACAGACTGGTGACCTGTCCAGGGTGTACCCTGTCTCTTGCCCTAAGATAGCTGGGATAGGCCCCCCCGTGACCCTGAAAAGGATAAGTGGTAGAGAATGGATGGAAAAACACCACTGTGTGTGGGAACAGAAAGTGATACTCTACCGCAGAAAGAGCGAACACCAAGTGATATGATTCCATAAACCCCAAACTTCTTTTTTTATGAATAAGCCTATCTCAGAAAATGATAACAACTTCTTTCAGTCATAACAATGAAGGTTGGTCATGTTCTTCGTGCATGAGCCATCCATCCATCCATCTTCTCCCGCTTATCCGGGGCTGGGTCGCGGGGGCAGCAGCCTAAGCAGAGAAGCCCAGACCTCCCTCTCCCCAGCCACCTCCTCCAGCTTGTCCGGGGGAACACCAAGGCGTTCCCAGGCCAGCCAAGAGATATAATCTCTCCAGCGTGTCCCAGGCCTCCAGGAGGTCTTCGTGCATGATGATAACCCAAAATGTAGCCAGTCTCCAGATTTCAATCCTATAGAAAAGCTGAAGCTTCAAGTTGCCAAGCGGCAGCTAAGAACACTAAAGGATTCAGAGTTTCTGTAAAGGGGAATGGGCTAAAATCCTTTATGAGATGTGTGAAAACCTGGTGACCAGCTACAAGAAACGTCTTACCCCTGTCGCTGTGGTTGTCAGCAAGGGTTTCCACACCAAGTTTTGAGTTATTTTCTGCTTGGGGATCAAATATTTATTTCATTCAGTGACATGCAAATCGGTTTATTAATTAGTTTTTCTTGGTTTTTGATTGATATTGTCTCTCACCATTAAAATGAAATTACCATGAAAACTATAAACTTTATTAGACAGCAAGTGTATAAATTCAGTAGAGGATCAGATAATTATTTCACCCACTGTATAAACACAGGGCTATTCAATATAAATTGTACTACTGTATTACTCTACCTGATATTCTTCACCAAGCCTTAGTTACAGCACTCAACTTGCTCATGTGAGGATTCTAGTGAAAACAAAATCAATAAAAGTAACTGTAATTGAAACCTAAAATAGGTATGCTTCTCTTCCTTGTAATTATTGTTGTGCAATATCAAAGCAATGAAAAGAATTCAACTGCATTGTGAAACCATTTTTAATTAAAATTGTTCCTAAAACAATTCCATGCGAGCTTCGAGTTTGAACGTTCAAACAATCACTTTAAAGTGTTAAACATTTAAATAAACAGAATGAAATCAATGACCTGCCTGCTATGAACTGCATGAACACTGAGGGAGATTCTGGTCACTAGACTGTTAAACTAAGTAGTCTCCTCTACCACTAACAAGACCTTATCAGTGCTTCATCAGTCAGCAGTGGAGTCCAAAAAAACATCTTTCACATGAGACAAACGTTTAGTGAATTTTGTTTGAAGCTGAGGCTTTAAAGGGGAATCTTTGGTATAATGTAGATATTGTGTCTTTTTTCTTTTTTTTCATAAATATGATAGTTGGCTAATTTGAAAACTGCCTCTTTTAATTTTGCATATCCAATTAAAAGAGACAACTGTGTGCAATGCTGCATTTCAATGAAAAGGAATGTTTTATAGTAATATTGAATGTGAATCCCTTTTCAGACATAAATACTAAAATTGCTGGATTCATCAAACTGCTAAACACCATCATTTCTTTTTCATTTTGTCAAAGGTGTCTCTCACAGTAGTCTTCACACACACCTGCACATTTACACAAGCACTTTTTTCTAAGTAAGTGCTTTCAGTCTAACATTAACACCAATTCATACTCCAATGGATGCATTGGAGAGCAACTTTGTGTTAGTATCTTGCCCAAGGATATTTGGCATGCAGGCTGGGAGCAGACAGGGATCAAAACACCAACCTTCCGATTAATAGATAACCTGCTCTACCTCCTGAGCTACAGCCACCCCAAAATGCTGAATATGTTATGAATTTGTGTTCCTTAATGGCAGTCTCATGTTTGACATGTGTGATCTGCTCATCTAAAGATGGATATCTATTCACTGTTAAGCAGAGTAACTGCCATTATTGTGTTGCTCTCAGTTTTTCAGGATTTAATACTTTAATACAGTAGTTCCCAAACTTTTTTTGCTAGTCTCCCCTTTG
>VVHJ01062839.1:0-10927 GCA_015107715.1 Tylochromis polylepis | reverse complement strand
GCTCCTCCGGACACCTCCTCGTACTCCGCCCTCCTCCTCCTTTTCACTGTTCAGGAAAACACAACCATAAACTGTCAGCCGTCGGTGATTGCTGACGGCTCCCACCTGCGTGGCTCCGCCCCACGAGCTCATTGCCTCACTCCTCCCTTGCAGTCGCGCCAGGGACCACACCCCGCCACAATTATACATGCTTCCCTTAGGCAGTATCATTAGAAAGTATAGCATACGTGTCACTGCTGTGCAGATGACACCCAGCATTATCGATAAAGATGACACACACCAGTTAGTAAAACAGGGGTCCCCAAACATTCTCCAGTGAGGGCCACATAACTTTTCCCTTCTCTGATGGGGGGCCAGGGTCAGTTTGTAACAGAAAAAGTGTGACGATTGCAGGGGTGCCGAAATGTAAACATTTATTGTTTTCCAGAAAGCCACACATAACCAAATATTAATAACCCTTTCCGAGATCAAATAACCCTCTCTGGGCTCTTCACAGAAAAAATTAAGTCAGGAAATATATAATAACAGTATTTATTAAATCAATAATAACCAACTAACCCTCTCTGGGTTCTTCACAGAAAGAAAGTTTCTGTTGTATCTTAGGTAAAAGTTAAGCTTCAGTTGTCAGAGCAGAATCTCTTAAATGACTCATATGAGCAGTCTCTCAGAGTTCTTGTGTCCTTTCCTTATAATCTAGTTTTGTAGGTTCCAGTAGGGTAGCCTAGTAGACACCACTATTTGCTCTCTCTCATGAACTTCCCTCTGAAAACCACAAAGCAAGCAGGCTGAGAAACCGAACTAAGTGATACAGCACCTACACAGCACAATACATTTCAATACTAGTATGGTTGTGGAGATGGATTTTATCCCAGTAGATTTTATTATGATTTTATTTTGTTTATACTCAGAATGACTCATTCAAGTCAGAAAAGTGAGCTTACCTATCTACTGTATGTTCATCGGTGTGAACTGTGGGCCTGCATCTGGCCGGTGAGAAGTTGAATGTCCAGTTCCATTCTAGTCACAGCCAGTCTCAAACACCGATGGAGATGTTCATCTGTCAGTCTTGATCTCATCGGAGTTTTCAGGAGTTTCATGCGTGAAAAGGTTTGCTCGCAGATATACGTGCTGCCAAAAAGTGTGGACATCTTCATTGCATGTTTTTTTACGTTAGGGTACGTGTCATTTGGGAGGGCGGCATAGAAGTCAATGAGACTGTTGGGCTTGAATGTGTCTTTCAGAACATCACAGTTCTGTAACTCGGCCAGCTCAAACTGATAAAAAGTCTGGGCTTCATCAATGTCGGCAACAAAAGGGTTCTGGAAAAGACGGATTTCTTTTGCATGAACATGTAGTTGACGGAATCGCACACCGAACTCCGCCTTCAGCATTTCCAGTGCTTCCACACACTTTTCAGCTGGGAACGGGACCGCTGGGTTCTCTGCAGAAAGGTTTTGGGTAGCAGGGAATGGGTGAAGTTGTGCTTTTTCACTTGTTCCAAAAGCAGCGCTAGTTTCAACTCAAATGCTTTTATGTGGGAATACATGTTGCAAATGAGTTTCCCCTGGCCTTGTAGCTGCAAGTTAAGGCCGTTCAGCATTTCCGTCACGTCTGTTAAAAATGCGAGGTGCCATTTCCATTCTGGGTCAATCAGCTCTGGGATCGTTTTGCCTTTTGAATGAAGAAATGCGTTAATTTCGGGTAGCAGCTCGTAAAAACACCTCAAAACTCTGCCGCGGCTCAACCATCGGACCTCTGTGTCATACAGCACATCTCCGTACGCAGACTCCAGTTCAGACAGGAATTGTTGGAACTGCCTGTGTTTAAGTCCATTTGCTCTGATGAAGTTTATGCATGATACCACAACCTTCATGACAGAATCCCACTTCAACACTTTGCAGCACAGTGCTTGCTGGTGAATTAGTCAGTGGACTTGTAGCGGGGCGGTGAGACCACGTTCTTCCATCTCCCAGTTCATGCGTCCTATTAGGTCCCGAGATGTGCCCACCATACAAGGAGCCCCGTCAGTTGTGATGCTAGCAAGCTTTGCCCAGTCCAGATCCAACTCTTCCGTGGTTTGACATACTTTGTCAAAAATATCCTCCCCCGTCACAGTGCCTTTCAGACTTTGGAGGGCTGCCAGCTCCTCGCACATCTCAAAGTTTGCGCTAACTCCACGAATAAAAATAAGAAGCTGCACTGTGTCCTGCACGTCCGTGCTCTCATCCAGTGCAAATGAAAAAAAGTCAAATTCTTTCGTCTTCTGCTGCAGCTGGGCATTTTATTCCCCCTACTTCTTCCACACGTCTGGTGATTGTACTCGCCGACAGACTCACAGCTTTAAAGACATCTTTCTTCTCGGGACACACCTCCACGACAACATTCAAACATTTCTTGACAAACTCTCCCTCAGTGAAAGGTTTACCGCAGCTTGTTATCAGTTCAGCAACACGATAGCTGGCCCGAACTGATGATTGGTTCAGCTGAGTTTGGCGTACAAATATAGTCTGCTGAGCTAACAGTCCACTTTTTAGCTTTGAGATTTTGTCTGTTTGCATTTGGTCTTGCAAGCTATCGTACTTGTCTTTGTGACGGCATTCATAATGTCGGCGCAGATTGTATTCTTTGAATACCGCCACTGTCTCTTGACAGATGAGACAGCCTTTTCTTTGCATTAAACAAAAAAATAATCGTGTGTCCACTGCTGGTTAAATACCCTGCATTCTGAATCAATTTTTCTCTTACCTAACCTTTTTGCCATTATTCCATTCTTGGGGGGTCACGTTCACATTCTGAGCAAAGTGAGGTCGTAGTAGCAACATTTATTTTTAGCGTGGTTCACAATTCAAATCAAATGAGCTTTATTGACGTGAGGAAACATTTCCAGGGATTCAGTCGGGCAGGCCCACTACACCCCAGTATTCTATGGGTGCATTAGTCTCGATCGCGTGGCCAGACTGAAAAAATAATAATGTGGGTGAAAAACATAATGCGTCTCTGGTATTGTTCAGGGGGCTGGGTCAAATATGGAGGCGGGCCGTATCCGGCCCTCGGGCCGTAGTTTGGGGACCACTGGTATAGGTCCTCAAGGCACTCTGTGTAGGACAAGGGATAGATCATGGTTTCAAAATTAATGGGGAAAAAGAGGCATTTAGCTAAAACTGCTATTATTTGCTAACTTTAACCAAAGTGCTTTTATTGGCTAATTCTAACCACACATGGACTCAAGTTCCCAGCATAAAGCATAATGTAACCCTTGCAGCAATTATGTTTCTCTCATAATGTGGCAAAACAAATTTGGATAAAAGTACTTTCTGGGAACAGGTTTTCTCTTGGTTCTTTTATTAAATAGCTACAGTAGAAAGGAGACAAGTAATAAGGGAGAGAGATTCAACAGAGGTCCTCACCTGAACTGGATATGTCATTGTTCATAGTCATCACCTTAACCTGTATGTCACAGAGGACAGGAGGGTGCTTGGTGCTAAGCAGCATCCCTAGAAGGTTAATCAATTCCCCATTGTTTCTGTAAGTTGGTTTTGCTTGGTAATGCAAACACACACTTTTAAGATGGATCACTTCAACCAGCTATAAAAATCATCAGTTAATGTGAAATTGTATGTTTCTCTCAGGGAAAAAATGAATCTTTTATTTTAGAAACTAATAATTTAATAGTGTTTGAAGCTCTTTCTTGGGGAAAACCAGAGATGGTGTATTTTATATTGTGTTAACCCTTTTCAACCATAAAGGTCCTGGAAACGGGATATATATATATATGTCACAAAAACCTAACCTGCCAATATTTTTAAAGGTCACAGACTTTCAGACTTTGTTATATTCAAAGTCTGTGACATTATTGTACTTTGTTCAGTAACTGACTGGTTTTTATTATGTTTTCACATTTTTCTTATCTCATTCTGATTTAGTCATGAGGAGAAAAATGTAGTTTTCCCATGTGTGTCTTGGTGTTAGAGCTGAAGGTTGTCCATTTAGGCCATAAGAGATGTCCACACAGGAATTTATTTTTTTTTCAGCTTGTCTTAACAGATGTATGTTAACAGGAGCTGAGGACAGAATTTGGAGATGAGTGCTTAAATGAATCATCCACGTGTGATTTACTTTGTTCTGTGGTATTCAATTTACTGCAAATTGCAGAAATATTTAACACTAGAACAGAACATTGGGTCATCCTCTCACCTGACCCCTCAGAATCAGGAGATTTTTTTTGTACAATAATATCCCCTTTTTTAACGAAGCAGCAAAGTTTGTAGTGTTTCAGGTTTTTACTCACATTTAAAGACTGGCCCACACAGTCTTCAACACACACACAACACACACAGCTTCACACAACACGCAAAGTTACCAAATCAAGGCACATTTATCCATGCTTGCATGTGTCACAGTGTGCGTTTCACTTACACATCAATTACACCGATCAGCATTTAGATACAGGTCTCTCTTTACAGCAGGCGTGTTTATAATAACGCAGCTATTGTCTGGAATCCCAACTCATGCACTCCACCTGACCTATCAGATTTATCTAGAGAACAGCTTTCCCCAGTTTCTACGACCCAGTACCATCTCCCTAACTGTCATCAGAACATATCTCCAGCTGTCTCTTCTTGATCTGAAGAGAGAAACATATGCATAAAAACTACTCTACACTGCTCATACAGTGTTATTGTAGCTGGTAGATGACTCGCTCCCTCATCAGGTCTCCACGTTTTTGACCCATTATTTTGTACTGCCCTCGGTAGATTGTGCAGGCCATTAATGGAATGAAATGGCTGCATCTGTGCTCATAATTTTGTGCATTGTTACCAGATCATTTTTAAAAACGTCCTTCTCACATGCCAATCTGCATTAAAACCCCGCTATAAGTTACAACAGTCCATATACCTCTGAAGAAAAGAAAGACACTAGAGTTTCTCACAGCGGCAACTGCGTTGATAAAAATTTGAAAGGCTGCATTAGAAGAACAGGGGTATGTCCAATGGGCGGAGTGTGTTTTTTTTCTGCTCAACATAAGCTGGCAGGGCTGCCTCTCAAAGGAATTCAGACGAAATGAGGAAAGACAAAGACAGAGCTCCCTGCTATTTTTTCCACTGTTTCTAAGTGGGAGTACCTGCTTGTTGACATTAGCAACTGAAAGGGCTAAATAAGTAGCAGCACCATTTCTGTTTTAGTGCACTGTGACATAAGGACAGAAACGGGCATGGAGAAATAAAGAAGAATCAAGCCTTCTTTCTTTGTGTTTGATAGATAAAAATGTCTTGGCATTTCAAAATAATGGAGTTTGAGTTATACAGCTATGCACAGCAGCTATGCATCTTTAATTGTAGATCAAAATATTTTTAAGTGTAAAAATTATATGTAGCTTCGAGCATAGACATGCTTTTACATTGTTGAATTTCATGTGTTTGCAGTGCCATCCACTTTAGAGATAAAATTACAAGAGTTACAATATTCCAGAACAATAAATACTGCTAATGTATCCAACTGATGGCGGGACTAGGTAACACCACAAAGCATTCACATGGGCTGCTGACACAAACTATTTTATCATTTAGTTATAAGGACTCCTGACCTGGATCACCATCCTCCAGCAGGAGGACAGATGCATTATTTGTGCGCAGTCGACTGTCAAGTGGAAAGCATTTGAGTTCTGCTGATAGAAGACATGATAAATATTAATCATTCTCCATTTTGCTGTCTTCACCAACTCCTGAGACCGAGTATCCCTGCAACTTAGGGGTTAGTGATCACAGGGTTCACAAACTGTAGGCCATCTCTTTGGTAGGTTCTATTTGAATAGAGTATTTTACATTTTCTGTCAGTATCTTCTATATTCTGTAAATGTATTTCATTCTTTATTGTTCATTCAATGTTTAAATCCATGTTTGCTAGCGAGCAGTCTTTTTCTCCCTTGCTTTAAATTGGTCATTTCTGTCAGTGGTCTAACAACAGCAATTTATATCACATTACTTTAATGCTTTGGAAAAATTGCCTTACAGTGATTCAAGTCGTTCAAAAATCCTTAAAATACTCGAATACATTTCATTATGTCCAATATTAAGTTGCTGACTTTGTCTAGGAGCTTTCAGTCAGGATGCAACAACAACACTGCCCACCACTCTAAAAACCTTTTTCTAGTTCATATTTCTATTTGGCTTGCACCAAGCAGTGACAATTTGCCTCGGCACCATGCAAAGCATATGAACTGCACTATCCAGTGTGGAAAACTGTGACCCGTACCTCGCCAACAGAAACAAGAAATCCAGCCAGGCGCAATCAAGAAAAGCAAATCAGAGGGAAAGGTTACAGTGTGTGTGTCTGAATTCTGCAAATTATTACACATAATTTTGCATTTGAGATCTTGGCAGAAAAGACCTTCTAAATGTGTGTTTTAACAGTCAGCTGTCTAGGTAGATAATATGTAAATATTAATTTTAGCCTACTTTGGCATAAACAGTAGCTCTAAACAAGTTCCAGGCCTGAAAAAGCAGAGGTGGAGAATTACTTCTGACTTATATATATATATATTATTCATGCAGAAATGTGGATTTTAACCCCCACCCACCCACCACCACCACCACCAAAAGAAAAAAAAAAATACTAAAAACTTAAATGCATTTTGTCGATTCAATTTTTGTTTTGTCTTTTTGCTTTTCTGGAACCTTTTGGCAACTTGTTGCAGTAGCGCCAACCCTAACCTTAGCATCTTAACTTCCACCAGGTCACCAGTGACCTGTTCCAGCTTTAGGAGGATCACATTCCTTAGCTTCTCCTGGAAGTTCTGTGTCAGGATACTGGAGAGGAGAGCTGAATATCAGATTCAAAAGAATAAGTTCACCTATTCAAGCAGTAGAAATGAGGTTCTTCTGAGGGGTGTCTAGGATCTCCATTTGAGATAGGGTGAGGAGCTCAGCCATTCATGAACAGTGTAGGGGTTGTTATGAAAAAAAAGAATCAAAAATAATGTTATACATATTACTCATTACTTTTGCCCTAAAATGCAATGTCAAATAATTAGTAGCTGATAATATCAGTCGATTGTAGCACAAAGGCGCAGGAAGGCATGTTTGATGTTTGTTTGGTTCTTCAGTTTTTTGCGCATCATGCTGATAACTGAAGGACCTTTGTAACATTAATAATGGCATAGTTGTAACTGTAATGTAATTACTGAATGCGTTACATTACTGTGTTACTAAATAATGTAATGTGACTGGACTTGTTTAAGTTTCTTGAAGCTTCTGAAGAGGTTTCTTGGATGAGAGATGAAGTCCAGTCACTTTTTTTTTCCAAGCTCCTTAGATTACCATGACCTGGATGACTGAGAACATAGACAGACATATGCACTATGGGAGGAACACCCTCCAATTGGTATGGGAGTATGAAAGGGAATCAAGAAATGTAATGTGATTACATTAGCATGTTAGTTTTAACACCTAACATTGTTCATGAAGGACTACAGAGCCGCTACTCCTTCATGTCAAAAGGACCCAGCTAATGAATCTAACTAGGATGCTTCCTGGACACCTTTTAGGGGAGGTTTTTCAGAAATGTCCCACTGGGAGAAGATCTTAGTGCAGACCCAGGACACACTGCTTGGAAATGCCTCAGTGTCCCTGTTAAAAAGTCCTCCTACCAGGTCATGCATTACCTGCATGGGAGGAGCATGATCCCACAGGGGACGGTAGAAACAATCCATCAGCCAATCAGAGTGTGCACCTATCCTCTCCTTGCTGTGGCAATTGAGAGCGTAGTCAGAGAGTAGCTGCTGCAGGCAAGTTATGGACTTTGGACTGAATTGGACAAATGCTGGCTAGTGTGCGATCATAGAACCAGTAAGTCACATTGGGAACATATTCTTGTTTCTGTTGCAGTTAATTTACCCATGTAGACACTTGTCTAAATCGCCAACAGAAACAAGAAATCCAACCAGGAGCAATCAAGCAATCGAGTTGTGTCTAAAGTAGGTAGTAGCCTGGCTTCACAGGCTACTCTTCATTTCTAAGTTCATTTCTGTCATTGTGGAGAGCTAATGTTCACAAAGGTGTTACCTGTTGTAGTTACTGTGTTAACATGCGAACCTGTTCTTGCTGATAACCCATGTGTAAACATAGCGGCATTTGAGTGAGTAATTGTGTCACTAGAGGGTAGTGTTGACCCACCAATGAGACATTTAATCCAAATTGGCTATGAATCTGCGTCTATGCCATCTTGTCATGTTATTATCATAATCTTTCCATGGTATCTGCTTCTGTCCATGCTTAATATTATATGGTGCTATGTTATTTCCTATTTGTACTAATTTCAGAAACACATCCTTACTCGCCAGCTAGAGTGTGTGTTTGATGTGGGCCCGTGACAAATAAAGTTCTCCAATGCTGTGACATCATTCCACGTCTCTGACTGGACCTTATTACCAGGGAACTGTACGGAATCACGTTTCAGAGATAGTGGGCTAGTGTGTTCGCTATAACAAACTGTCCTTCAAGCCTGATACTGATCCCTGTAATAAATGATGTCAAGCATGGAAGAACAGCATGCCAGGAGACAACATGCTCTCCCTGCCCATCTTCAAGAATTTGACCTAAGTGACTATCTCCCCCAGAGAAGATCATCACTTCCCAGATCAGCTCTCACTCCCCCTCCACGTCCAACATATGAGGAGGAGCCTGGTAGGGCTCACGGATCTCCTAGAGCCAAATCCCCTATGACTCAGGATAGTTTCCAGTTATCTGGATGGGACATCAGAGATCGATAGGACGAGAACACTGAGATATTGCAGCAAGAAAATAAAAGGTTGAGAAGCGAGCAGGAAGCCTTGCTTGAAGCAGTGCACCAGCTGAGGCTGCGGAGTGCAGAACTGTCAAAGGAAAGTGACCAGCGGATGGGGCAGCTTCATCCCCAAGCTACAAATGAGACAGAACAGTTACACGAGCAACTCAACCATCTCAGCAGTGTTATTACTCAGTTGCATAGTGCATACGATATACGGCCTCCTCAACAGTTAGAGCAAAGGGACCAGTCTGCTGAACTGGATCGGCCCGGCCACTCTGCAAGTCCTAGCAATCACAGCCGAGCAGACTCTGATGGTGGCGAGAAACTGCACGCAGCTTCAATCCGAGGAGATAAGGGATGCACTCTCCCGGGATCTGATATGACAGTGCCATATGAGGGGGCTCTGCGGGAACCTGTTGGACAGCCAGATTCAGGTTGTCAGCGCCCTTTAGAACACACAGCAATGCACAGGCATTCTCACGAAAGCTATGCTGTTCGCTCCAGACCCCTCACCCATCCCTCAGAAAGATTGTCAGCATCAGTATCGGACACCCAGCACGCTTGACATAGACATGGTGATTACTCACCCGAGGTTTTTACCTTGTCAGAAAGGAAACACCACGAAACATCATTGTTACCCTTGCAGTTTCGACAGGAATTATTACTGTTGCCCGGAGCCACCAGCTGGAGGTCCGGCTGGCCCCCATCATGATTATGGTTCTCACTACCAGTCCCCTCCGAGACACGTTCATGCTGATTACTATTTGTACTCCAGGCCTCGACATCAGAGCCCAGTGGGGGGTAAGGAGCGCTACTATAGAGGGCCAGCACCTACCATCCCAGATCTTGTACACCCAAACCCACGGGAGTTTGCAAGGCTGAGGATCGCATTAGAAAATATTCTCCCAACAGATGCAACAGAATGTTTCAAATTCCAAATATTGGTAGATCATCTTAAGCTGGAGGAGGCCCTTCTTATTGCTGACTCCTATAGTCACTCTAGGCACCCTTATATCAACACAATGAATGCCCTCAACTAGGCGTATGGACAGCCACATCAACTGGCACTCCAGCATATTGCAGAGTTAGGCCCCGTTTACACATATACGTTTTCCCTTAAAAACGTATACTTTCCCCTTCGTTTGTGTCTTTCGTTTACACACAAACGGAGATGTCGCCTCTGAAAACGATTCTTTCTAAAAACTCCAGCAAAAGGGGAGATTTTGGAAAATGCCGTTTTCGCGTCACAGTGTGGACTGCAAAAACAGAGGCTTTTGGAAACGATGACGCATTTTAGTCATGTGATGCAGTCATGTGACCAATTCAACTAAGATGGCGGATGGCATTGTACAGCAGTTGTTTTGTTTGCTCTCAATTTTGACAGCCCTATTAAAGATTAATATCAGTTTGTACATGCTCCAGATAGCTTTTCTTCAAAGAAGACGGAATGTAAAGTAAATAAGTAAATAAACGGCAGACGGAAATGACGCAGGTTGAATCGTCTTACGTTTCACGCATGCGCGGTACAGGAACATAAGCATTTTCAGTGTGGATGAACAACTCTTCGGAAACGAGTGAAAATGATAGTGTGGACGCGGAGCGTTTTTTGACGAAAAAGCCATTTTCAAATTTATCCGGATTAGTGTAACCGTAGCCTAAGAGATCTTATTTTTCTTGTATTAACTATGTGTTTTGTCCTCTGTCAATTACATCCTTCGTTTATTAATCCGCAACACAGACACGCACGCGGCTCTTTTTCTCCCAGTGTTTGGTCGGAGGCGGTAAAATGGCTCTTTTGATGTTGCCGACCGCTGTGCTAGCGGGTAGCAGCTCTTTGAAGGGGTTAATCACTGGTTCTAAGATGGCAGCTCGCTACATAACCTTACAACCTAAAGAATGAGGCTGTTTTAACCGACCGATTTGTGAAGAGGAGAACTAACTGTACCTTCCGTAACAGAATCAGAAACCGAATGAAGCTAATGAAACAACACAATAAACTGTAGTATACAATCAAATGAACCATATTCATGTCACACTGGGCCTGCCTTGCCTCAATGAATCCCTTTTACTCCCCCTTTTACTTTCCCCTTTAAGGGGAAGTGACGTTCTTCTAGTTCCTGTTTTGTTAGCTTAGCATTGGCTT
>VVHJ01062837.1:0-14167 GCA_015107715.1 Tylochromis polylepis | reverse complement strand
GTTTCATAGAAGTGTAATTTGTTCAGTTCATTTAATAATAGAGTCCACATTATTATCAACAGCTACATCCACCCTGGGGGGAAAAACTAGTGAGGGAGACCATCAGGACCCAGCTGGGTTTCCTGGGTCCAGAAGTTTGGAGAAACTTCTTCCCTTTCTTTCATCACAGCTGTCCTGTGCCAGATGTTCTGTTGACCCACTGAGAGAGGCATCATTTCAGAAACATCAGGAAGACTGAAGCTTATCGCAAGGATCAAGGACGACTCATGATCTTCACAGCTCCACCATTGGCCCGCCCCAGAAGATGAATAAACCCAGCATTTCATGAACACTGATGGAGACCTTTGCTTTGTCTAATGTTATAAATACTTTGATAATCCTCAGAGGCTCTGGACTTTTACATAAAGATATTATATTCAGTCCTGTAGAAAGTTATACATATAAATATATATTATCCTCTCTGGTTACTCTGGTATGAATGACTCCGAATTACTTTGTTAAATAACACACTATTGGCAAAAAAACAGTGAAAAAATTCCAGATTGGAAGTTTTTAGTTCAACATGCAAGTGATGTTTGACCTTCATCAGGTTTTATTTATTTATTTATTTTATTTTTTTTTGCCTGTCCCGTTTGGTACTTTAGCAATCAGAATTGTTGCCTGAAGGCCAAGAAAGATGCCCAACGGATTTATTTTTTCAAGTGGATCATTATGGCTATGCCATATTGGCTTACTTGATTGATCTTTATATATTTTATTTTATTTTAAGTTATCACAAATTGGACAGACATGACTGGGGGGAAAAAAGAAAGAAAAACAGAGGGGAAGAGGGACAGTGAAAGGACACCAAAAAATCCACTGGATCACCTGCTGAAAGAAAAAACAGAAAACAAGCAAAAAGAGAGCAACACAACAGGGAGACCACAGCAACAACCTAGATAAGCGTAAGCAACAGTAAATACTAAATATCAAATGTTACTGAGCAGCACGCAAGACTGACAGTACACGACATGTCCTGAGGCAGCAGCCAAGGAAGATATAGTTTGTGTCTGTGAGCACCTGTGTGCACACCTGTGTGCGTGAGCGCACTTGTATTCAGAACGTTTCTCCATGTAACTATCTGCTAGAGGGTGTGGGGAGCCATAGTTCTACCCCCCAGGGCAAGAAGCAGACACAGAGGAGATCCAGGCCACAGACATCCAGAAGCCCCCCCAGAGTGCGAGAGCCCAAGGAGGCCCACCGGAGGGGCAGCCGCGCCATCAGGTTTTATGTAATTATGTCAGAGAAAATCTCATGTGCTCTTCATACAGCTAACTACATTCAGTGTTTAAAACAGAAGCTGTTCAGGTCTGAGATCAGCAGCTTTCTGAACCACCAAAGTGAGGTACTGTTTCTGCTGATATATAGTGACACAGTTACATGGGTGAGTAATCCTTTTGACTTTTTGTCTTTAACTTTAACTATAAACAGCTCCAGCTTTTACTGACAGCACATCATGTGATACTTTAACTTTGTACTGTTTTCATCAGTTAATTTTGCAGTTAACATGTGAACATGTTGGATGATCTGCCTGTTGTCACTGGGTGGTGCTGAGGTCTGAATCTGAGGGCAGCTCCTGTAATCACTAAGAGAACAGAATCATCACAAACTGAAATATAAAGTTTATCTCTCAAATCTGAAATAAAACTGATCCTTCTCTGTCCTCACACACTCAGGATCTGAAGTTCTACTCTTATATTTTTTTCAGTTCTACAGTTCTGCTGACATATGAGCAGTTTATTTTAAAAAAGGACAAAGCCTTATATACTATATATACTATATAAACAACATATATAAACAGATTTTCCAATATAATGTTTACCTTTGAGTTGTTGGTGCTTTGTACATATAAGTCTCCAAAGATGAGAAGATGGAGCAGGTTTCAGCCTGGTTCAGTCTGCTGCTGCATCGTGGTCACCAACGTACCGAGGTATTATTACCAGTTTTTGAGCTGCTGCCTGAGTATTGAAAAATAAATATTAATGCTTCAAATTACTCATCTTAAAGGATGTAAGCTGTAGGAAGTACTGCACATGTAACTTTGTGAACATACCTCATTAACAAAAATTCACAGTTTTTTTTAACCTGAATATCTGAAACAAACTCGGTAAAAAAAAAAAAAAAAAAATTATACACAGAGTCAGTGCTAAAAAGATTCATCAGTGGAAAAATTAAACATAAATTTTAACTTAATCTGCCACACGGCCATGGTTGGTTTTAGTACATAAATATTGGGCTTTGCTATTTTAATCCATAGTCACTGATTAATGAGGGTTACTGAAGTGCAAACTTTTTTTTTTTTTTTAATTTGGTGTTACTGTCCTTACAGATGTAGCAAGAGACAGAAAACATGCTGCTGTTTGCACATATTTAATAATCAGCTCTGCACAGGAGCTGAAGCAGAGTCCAGCCTGTTGCTCTTACAGTATAATACTCATAATAAAAGTACAGTAACGGTAGTTAGTTAGTGACTGAGCAGCCCGGTGTGTTTCTCGTTATTTCTTTAGGGTAAATTCATTCACCTGCACGGATTAGCTAAACGAACTTTACAAAACGAGTTTCCCCGACAGCCGAGTGCTCATCATAGCTAGCTAAGTCTCAGGACCTAGCTAAGGACGTTAGTTACGGATTAGTTTACAAACACATTTAATTTACCGAGAAAGTGCGGCGGGGCCTCGGGTCATTCTGTCGGGTAGTCCAGTTTACTGAAGAACACCTCAGGCTGTCAGGTTAAAACAGCCGGCCGTGGTTTTATAACGTAAACACTGGACCTCCTCTCAGCGTCCCCGCCCTATCTGCCATTCCCGAACAGAGATACGCAAGTTTCTCCGTGACTGCAGCTGCTAGTCAAAGCTGTTTTGATCGCACCCCGATTTAAAAGCATTATAGTAGTAATTAGAATCAAACTTACAGGAAAGGAGACCCCTTGAACATAAATCAGCATGATGAGAACTACTGATAATGAAAGAAAGACTCTTTGGAAAAAAAAATTTATCTGAGGAGAATTTTTTTATTTTAGTCTGACCCCAGTCCCATCCATTAACATGGAGGAGGCGGGGTTTATGACTTATACTGCAGCCAGACACCAGGGGGCGATAGAGACGTTTTGGCTTCATTTTGGGGAGCTGTCTTGTCATCCATGTTCTCTACAGTCATTGGTCAGCACACAGAGCAGAGATCTGAGCAAGAGCAAATGCCAACAACTGAGCCAGAGGGGCTGTTATTGTATGTATATGGATAACAGCAAACGCTGAAATACATTTCTTGCACGCAGCAATGAATTTTGTTTGCTCAAATTAAGCTTTTCGTTGCTTAAAATAATTTTCTCCTCAAAATGCAACATTTGTACTTGCAAAAATTATTCACGTGCGCTCAGAATAGAGGCACAAAAATAACACCATGCTGGAGAAGCATACAAAAATATATATTATAAAGCTGACCTTTGTCGTGCTGTGTGCTCCTCTGCTTCGCATATCCAGCTTTTCAGTTTGGTTTTCTTCTGCTCTGCATGTTTTTGTTTCTCCTGTGGGTTTCCAGCAATGAGTTTTGAGTTCATGTTTTGTCTCCCAGGTCCTGCATCTGGGACCAAATGCTGCTTACCACTCAGTGTTATGAGCAATATTTAGCCACATGCAAAACAGACCAAATTTCCTTTCAGTCCTTTCAAATAAAAGCCTCATACATTTTGGCATTAGAGATTTTTGTTTTGTTTTATTTTTAAAGCGTTTTGTGTTTTCAAAGCAGCTAAAAAAATATAAGCACATGATATTAACCAATTCAAAAACCTAATTTTAACCCTAGATGGTTTTGCCAGTGATCTGGTGGAGGCTACGAGCTTATGTAATATAAAAGCCTTACTTACTGATGTAAAGTAAAGATTTTGAAGATTAAATAGAAAATACTTGAGTTCCCATTTTATCTTCTGCATTTCTCATAACCAAATATCATTTTAATACACATTTCTACAAATTCCTCATACATTATATTTCAAAGGACATTAAAAGAAAGAGAAGAAATGTGTTTTGCCAGAAAGAAGGTATGAAATGCTTGGTGCTGGAATAACTTTTTTATTAAAGTTTGAGCTCAATAGAACAGAGTAGTCATGCATTTCAGAGTTAAAGCTGTGAGTATTTAGTGGAATAAGTTGGTCTCGGTTACTAGAGTAAAATGGTAACAGATGAAGTTCAAAAAGCTCCACACAGGCTAAGCAGGACTTTCTGATATTGTTCCTTGGTGTCTTTCTGTGGAACAGACATATTATTAACTGAAATATTCAGATACTGTACGCTGTCATTTGAGTTCATAATTAGTAAAAACAACATAGGAGCAGGTTTTTTTGTGTGTTTTATTTATTTTTACCTCTATGTCATCATTTAGGGATCTTTGTTGACAGTTCCAGTATACCTCCTTGATCTTCTTGAGGTCGACCTCAGAGCGACTCACCAGTATCCTGTTGAGTGTTTTCTCACATGTGCCTGGTTTCTGTGAGAGCAGAGCAAAGCTTCGGTTATTGAACACTGTAAAAAATAAGCTAAAAGGTTATGCTATCTTGACTTTATGTTGGGGTTAAGCTCCAAACAGTTATTTAAGAGTTAGCTGCTGAGCAGAAACCTTTCAGTGTTTTCAGTGGCCAAGAATACTTTGACTCCTTCAGCAACTAATGACTCTCGCAGTGTTCCTGTAACTGTGCAGTGTATAGGGCACAGGTTCACTGTCTACTAACACAACTAAATAGTATGTACAAGTACTTTCAACTGTCTGAAGCAAAAGTCTAAGCCCTTCATTGTGGCTTTTTCTAAATGTAATTTGTTAAACTAAAGTTGTATAAAGTAAATTTTAAACTAACTAAATGTCTTTTATTTGGTACGCTGTTAGGTACTGTATATTCAATATAAAGTTAGCACATATAAATAGCCTATCTTAAGTCTTTGAGGGGACTTAAAAAGTTCTTGTTCCCTCAAAAATTAAGTGAATCCATTTTACAATGTAAACACTGTAGTGTTTTCACAAAATGAGAAGTTCTCAGTCTCAAACTGCTTGAAGAGTTTAAGACATCCAGCCTACATTAGTCCAAAAACGTTAAATTTCTTACAGACTTGAACCTTCCTTTTAAAATACATAAATCGGTGTACATTTATGCGAATGAATGAATGAATACACACACACACACACACACACACACACACACACACACACACACACGTAGGAAAAAACCCCAAAACATTTATACACACCTCCAAAACCTTAACAAGCTTCTGGGCAAAGACAGCTGGTGTGTTCCAGGCATATTTTGCTTTAGACATAAAAGAGAAAAAAACAGTTACAAAATGATCATCTCAAGTCGAGTCCAGATGCTGCTCTGCCTCACAGTTGTGTTATAGCCCATACTGCGAAAATCTGTTTTCAGGCTATACTGCTCTATCAATCTTAATGTACACAAGATGTGCTATGGCATCACATTTGTGATGCACATTTCCTGCTCGCGAGAGGATGAATTTCATCACTCACATGACCTTTGATCTCACCCCACGCCCACCTTGAACAGAAAATAAAATTAAAACTACATAAGCTGTGAGGACAAAAATCCACCTACCAAGATCGATGAGACACTTTTCAGTGTCTCCTTTCAGCTCCTTTTTCAGCACTGTGGGTAATTTGACATCCGTGTGTTTGCCATATGCCTCCAATACTAACAGGTAAACAGACACAGGTAATTTATTAGACTGAATCCAAATATGTTGTTAAGGCTATGCAGCATATTTCATTAGCAACTGAGGAAATTAAAAAGCAGTTTTAAAATATTTATAAACATAAACATTCAGATTTTAGTGACCAGTGAAACATTAGACTGAAGTTTTAAAAAAGAAGAAAACAAATACACCATTACTTCACACAACAGCAGCTTCAATTGGAAAGTTGTGCGATTGTACGACAGATTCCAAGATCATCAGTTCAAACAACTGTATGCAAATACAAGTTATTCAGAAGTGTCACCATTTTGCTGAGGTTTGGAAGAAGACCTTCAAGTTTGACTGAAATTTACAGCTGCCCACATGGATGAGCTAAATGACTTCTCAAGAAAGGTTTTATGTCAGATGAGACAAAATTGCCACAGTGACAAGAGGTATGTTTGGAAGCGTATAGGTGAGGCTTCAAACCTAAGAACACTGTACCAAGTGTCAAGCATGGTGGTGGTAGCATCAAGCTCTGGGGCTGTTTTGCTGCCACTGGTACGTACATTGCACAAAGTGGAGGGGATAAGAAGAAGGACTAGTTCCAAATTCTTCAACTTCACCTTAAATATCAAATTTCAAAAACTGCTTTTGCAATGGATAAAGTAGGCCAAGATTAGCTCCTGGAATGGACTTCCCCAAACCCTGACTGTAATCCTGATGAAACTTTGCTAAAACCTGGGTCCATGTCAGGAAACCAGTTTAAATGAACGCTACCAGTTCTGTTAAGAAGAGCAGTCAAATATCCAGCCAGAATCATGTCAGGAGCTTGTTGGTGGCTACCAAAAATATCTGGTTGAGGTACAATTTGCTAAGAGACATTTGACCAGTTGTTAGTGGGAGTGTATGTATATGTTTGCGCTTGTATGTATTTGAGCCTATATGCAGATAAAAAGGAAACAGACTTCATAACTCACGTAAAATCCAGACTGACTTTAACTCTGTATTGTTCCCACACTGTTGGGTGTGTTTCACCTCCTACCTGCAAGAGTGTGGTTCCACCTGTTTTTCTAGATGTGCATTGTGTCTAATGAGTCAAACCCAACCAAGAAGAAATGCTCACACTTTTCAAGAACTCACCTTTCCGGAGGTGGGGATAACTGCGCTTGGTCATCAAGTCAATGAAGGTGGACACATTGAATCCACTGCCCTGCTCACATAACTTCAGCAGTGTCTACAGACACATAAAAAATGGATGATAATCATAATGACTTATACTCTATATAATTTCAATAATTTATATTCCAAGTATTTTACCAAAAGTCTGACTTATTCTATGCAACTATGCCACTGTTGCACCATGTAACGTATTACAAACTTTATATATTTTCACTTAATGTGCATATATAGACCCCTATAAATACAGCATTTCTTACCCAACCAAAAATCATGTGCCCACTGTAACAGGAAATGGCTGAAGTTTGGTTTTTTTACCCACACAATTATGTCCAGTGGGTATTCCAGCTGTGAAAAATGAAGCCAGCACCTAAATGGAAATAACTGCAGTTCCTCTAGTGGCCACATGAGACTGGCTGTAAAAGTCAGCCATTGACTCCCACGTTAAAGTCCCTAGAATTACAACACTAATAAATGGCCTGATACAAAGGACTGGTTTGATCTGTATAGCCAAGAAGATTGTGCTTCAGCTTTAGTGGGTGAAATTTCAGTGTTTTATTAGTTTGTTGCTTAGCATATGAAGCACAGTTTATGGGTGTAGCTTGCTAATCAAGTGTGCTAATGTCCACCAACAACTTTTTTGAATTAATGACTAGGTCTATCTTTTATATCCTCTGTGATTGTGACATTATGTTTGCAACAGAAACTAGTCCGTATTTGGCCAAATGCCATTAAGCTAGAGTTCTCAAAACATCTTCTTACATAATTTGTTGATAACAAAAAGCAAAATAGTTTAAGATTTTGTTTACGTGATTTTACCTTTGTGTCTTTTGAAACAAGATCATTGTCTACGCGAGTGCTCTCATCTCTCCCTCCACTTAGTAATTCCAGGAGGATCTTGGTGTAGTTGCCACTGGTCTCACTTTTAATAACTTCTTCCAGCTCTTGTTTGTACTCTGAGGAATCGGGAGAATTTCAGAATAACGGTAACAGTTTACAACAATATGATGGCCAAATGTGACTACAATAAGTCTAGCTTTCTAGCAGCTACAGACACTTATGAGTATCAGCTAGATATCTAAGATGTTGTATAAAACTCAATCTTAGTTCAGCGTTAAGCCCAAACAACAACCATGTGATATCACATGACTGTGATAAAACCTTGTTTGAAGGCCTTCTTGATCTCTTGAATCTCTTGGTTTGTTCTTGTTGCCAAAATCTCAGTCAGAACTTCCTCATCTGTGCCCAAACCCTATTGGAATAAATCAAACAACAGAAATAATAAAATCTATAAGACAGAATTGCAAGTAAGTCTTTTTTTTTTTTTTTTAAATGAGTTTATTCTGGTAAATACATTTAAGTTTTCTTTAACTGTGGCACAAACATTCCCTTCAGTTCAAACCCCAGTTCAGACCTACAAACCAAAAGCGTGCTAGTGGGAGGGTACTTGGCCCATACTGAACCCACTGGCAAATTTGTGATCACCATTTAATTCAGTTAATAGTGACACAACTTAAATGATAAACTTAATCTAAATATGTAACAATGAACTGAAAAAAATGAAATCTATAAAACTGCTCAATGAATTAAAACAAAAGAAGTAATATTGCCCCAATCAAAGGTTTAGTACATAAACCACAGATCCTACCTTTGTGGCTTTCATGAGTTGGTAGGCATCATAGTGAGCTGGTGTCATGAGTAGTGCCAGACAAATGTTCTCCAAATGTCCTGTCAGAACTGTTTTCAAATCATCAGCCAGCTTCTGCAACACACAAGGGTGATCTGTATGAAGGACTACTGCTCACTGTAATCATCTTTGAGTTTAAATTAAATATATGAAGGTTATCTTTTTGTGATGTGATGTTTTGTGATGTGAACACTGCCTTTTTAGACCAATTATGACTCAGTTATATGGCTGCTCAGTAATTGCACTGATTTTTTTTGCATTCAGTGACAGATAGCGTTCAACACCCTTTAGACTCTAGACAACCACTTTGTCACTTTTAATTGAAAGTTGCCTGGCAGTGGGCAATCTGTCTTCTGCAATCACGGTCACCAGTCGATTCAGATACATTTCTATATAAAAGCAAGGTTGTCGAGCGCCTTTCTCATTTTGAAGTTAAACTTCTATCCTGCAGCATTGACGTCAACATTTGTAGAGAAATTTCTGTTTCAGATCTATGAGGTTCTGGCTGGACTGTGAATGTACGTAGATAATGTGTGTAGAAAGCAACAGATTTGTGTTTTTCACCAGCTACCAACTTGACTGCATTCATCCACCTAATTGCAGACCGACTCCCTTTTATCACCAACGATTTTAAAGGCAACAAGACTGCAAGTTTATTGAACATGGTCACAGTTATTTTGATCATGCCACAGTCTCCAGCAATCATTTTCTCTAGTGTGACTGTACCATTAGGGAGTTGACAGGGTAAAGGCTATTTCATGTCTGGTCTGACAGCATCTGAAATGGCAGGTATGACCTCCATGTTTGATTTTTGGAGCTAGAAGTGAACATATTCCCATGATGCACTGAGCACGTCTCCATCACGCCCGTCTTTTCACTCCCCCATGTATTTATATTGCTCATTAACATCCCCTTATCCTCCCTTATCCTGGTTTTTTCCTCTTAGGGAATCATTGATCATTGTAGTTCACTTTAATTCTGTAGGGTCCTTAATGTACTATATAAAGTGGCTTGAGACAGCTATTTTTTTTTTAAAACTACTGCTTTATAAAAGAAATTCAATATCTCAAAACCAAAACACAAATTTAACATAAGGGACATATTTGCACGCTCAGAATTAAGTCCAACACAGAATCTTATTTAAATAAGATCTTATTTAAGATGAAAGCTTTGAAGTAAACGGCAGCTTTAATCGCCACACAGTGGCTCTAACGCAATGTATTTTACTGTAGCAACAATTAGGCCAACCTCATTTGTCTTGTAAATCCAGAGGAATGAGTAATATGTAATATTTTCCCAGACATTACCGTTGTTCTCAGGCTCATGCTGTACATATTTGATTCTGTCAGAAATTAATTACTCACCTTCCCATTTTCCGTTTCATAGACTGCTTTGATCTTTTGCCTCTGCTCATTGCTTCGTTTCACCAGGACTGCAATGATCACATCCTCGTTCACTCCTATTGGAGTGACAAGTTATACTTTACTGAAAGTACCACAAAATGATAAAATCATCCAAGCCAAAAGAAGCAAACTACATCACACCCAATTCAAAATTGCAATAAACATTTGTCTTTTCCAATCTGTATTTCAACAAACAAACAAAAAAACAAACAAAACATATATAATACATTAAAACGAGAGTGCACACGCACTTTTACTTTCAATGGCACGCCGAAGAATTGCAGTGTCGTCACTGGCAGTGAAGTTTGGATATGGAGTGACTGTTCCATAATAAATGGGTTTTTCTTTATCCTTCACCTAAAAGATCAGTCAAAATACAGACTTTAAAGGATTTTAAGAAGTTTATTTGCCAGCCAGTGAAATTCATATGAAATTCAAATACTCAAGTTAGCAGACTTGGGTGCAATATCCTCACAATATGACTCACTTTGACAGTGTCATCATCAGAGTGTCGGTGATGGGAGAAAATGTCCTTCAGATGATCGAAGAATGGCATTTTTGCTTTGATGAGAGTTTCAAAAACTGAAACAAAACTGTAAAAAGAAAAGAGTAGAGAGTAAAGATATGAAATTTGCCTCTGCAACCACCCTGACATTTCCTTTCAGTCTCATTCTGTTTAGTCCTCTGTGATTGTTAGAAGCAGGTGTGTCGGGGAGGAGCCACAAAAACTGCAACTCATCACAGTGATCAAACTCTCCACAATGCTCTACCACAAATATACATACTCTGTTTTAGTCACTGTGTGTTTTTAGCCTCTTTGCAAATATCTATTCTTCTTTAACAGCAGTTTTGTAGCTGCCATCTAACTCCTGACCTCTGTTGCTGTCACTTCCTTCCTTACTCTGTGGGTAAACTTCACATTTTTCATTAAGTTATCTTTTTCCCTTTTCTACCTTTTTCTACATCCTGACTCACCTTGAATTCCTTATAACAATAAGCAAAGTAGGAGTTCAAGTGTTTTACATATCCAGCAAGAAACCCTCACCTGTGCTGCTGAAGACCGTCCTGCACTCCAGCTCGTAGCTACTGCACTGTGAAGCTCACTCTGCAGTGTCTCCACCCATCACTGTGCATTTTCACCTGCAGAGGTTCAGCCAGTCACGTTGTACCTCTCAAATTCTTTTGAGGTGAAAGATTCATATGCCTTTCAGACTGGTTGGACAACTTTTCGATTCAGACTAATCTGTATGTGTTACCCTTTAATCAAACCACTTATTTTATACATGAAAACAGTCAAAAACTGACAGGTGATGTAAAAACACTGATTTGTTGGGGTTTTTTGGACAATTATATAACTGAAAATGATGACTCATATTTTTTTTTAACTTGGCAGTGTTAAAGGTAAACAACATTGTTGATACCAATCAAAGAGTACTTTCAGGTGTAGTCTATGTGAAAGTGTTACTTGACCATACCTTTGTGGCACTCCCTTAATTCTTGCTTGAGTTTGGCACCTTGAGTTGCAGCGCAGGTAATGTAGGAAACAATTAATATATCATGTTTTCAGTATTACCAGACCAAAGTAGCAGACTATTATAACAGATTACAGATTATTACAGGAACATACTATAGAATAATATAGGAGAACTGCTTCCAGTAGTCTACTGCAGAATAAATGAACTGCACTATAATCTGATCTGTGGTATCATTACGGTATTATCCTGTAAAGTAGATTACAGTACAAGAACTGAGAGTAGGCCATGGAATCATTAGGATAACACACTGAAAAACTATACAACAGTAGAAAAATTATTAAATTAAAAGCTACACACAAGCAAAATGTTCCCTGTAGTCTACTGTAAAGTGCAGTAAATACAGAAATATACTTTAATTTAGGCAATGGAAATATTACCATGCCCGAGTGTAAAATACAGTAAAAGAAATAACAGTAAAAGAACTATAAATATAACAGTAGCATACTGTAAAATGCAGGAAATACAGTAATGTATTATGATTAAGGGCATGGTTTCATCACACTAGCTTAGTGTAATATATATAACAGTAGGAAAACTGTAAAATTAGCATTAATACTGGCAATCATGCTGCTAATAGTCAGGATGATTACAGGAATTTACTGTAATCAAGAGCATAGTATCATTAAGATAAGATAAGATAAGATAAGATAAGCCTCTATTAGTCCCACACATGGGAAATGTTTGGGTCACGGCAGAAAGTACAGTTCAAGAGCAGTAAAGTTAAGAAAAACACAATAGAATAGGATAAGATAAAACAGAATAACATACTATACAACAAGAATAAAATCATCTCCAAAGTCTTTATTGTGGAGTCTGACAGCAGTTGGAAGGAAAGACCTGTGAAATCTCTTCGTCCCACATCGTGGGTGCCGCATCCTGCCACTGCTCAGTGCTGTCAGAGTCTCCTGCGTGGGGTGGGAGATGTTGTCCAACAGTAAGCGGGAAGATGTTACAGTAACATATTGTAATATATAGTATATAATGGTATGAAAATTGTAAATAGGAATTTATTTTTTCGTCTTGATGCATGCTCAATCATCCAGGTAAGAAAATCCCAAAAAGTTGATTCTGTTCATCTGATGAACAGAATCAACTTTTTGGGATTTATTTTTTCCCAGTCTATTTTTTTAATGTTCTTACAGTTTTACTACATGGCAATTATTTATAGTATGCATGAAAAAAATAGAAGCAAATAATGAAAGTAAGCTGATATTTTACAAGTGTAAAAGAATTTTATTGGAAATTCAGTCTCATACAATTAATACAAAGTCAGTATAAATATAAGAAAAAATAAGTGAAAATCTGTAACAGACATCAGACAATGAACACACACTGTTTCTCCCTTAAGTAAATGAATGTATATCTACGTTGTAGGTAGATTATCTTCAAAATTATTGCATTATTTTAACATTATTAACATTTTGAAATTAAATCAGTGACTACTAGTATGGCTACTTCTATCTAGTTTAACAGTCTGTGGGCCCTTTCAGTTAGGTGCAACTCAGTTCAACTTAACTGAGTATTAAATATTATAATTTTCTAGCCAATCAGAAACAATTTGGCTGCCTATTTATCTTTAACCATATCTGGGGGTTTTTTCAACAATATTTTTTATTCATTTTCATTTTCACAAACAACCCATAATGACATAATATAATATAATATGGTGTACAGTTCACAGCAATTAAAAAAAAAATGAACACAGAACACCAGCTCAGATCCATCTAAACAATACAATACCTGGGTCCCAGTAATAATATGCAACATGAACACTTAAGAAAATCCTTGTAGCATAATGTTAGAGACATCGGGTTCCACATAGTTCAAGTACGGTTCACATACCTTGAAGAATTGGTCTGTTTTTGAGTGTAATATACATGTAAGATATTCCAGTGGCACTAGATCCAACACTACTCTTTGCCAGCCTTTAACAGTTGGTGCTTTTTCATTAATCCACTGCAGTAAAATATTCTTCCTCGCCGCATAGGCGAGAATACAATACAACCTCCTATTATTCTTGGATATTAAACGCCAGCTTGGGAGGCCCAGTATGAGAGACACAGGGTCCATCTTCAGTTCAAAACCCCAAGTCTTCTCCATTTCAGATAACACATTAGACCAGTACCCTTGCAGTTTCAAAAATGACCAAAAGTAGTGAGTTAGGGTACCAATTTCTGTCTTGCACTTGAGGCACATGGGTGAAAGGGTAGGATTGTATTGATGTCTGCGGTAAGTGGATATGTGCATTCTGTGTATAATTTTTAACTGTATTGCTTTGGTGCGATTACAGACTGAAACTGATTTGGCATAACTCCAGACATCCTTCCACTCTTCATCACCAATTGTTATACCTAATTCCTTTTCCTGTGTGCTTTTAAGCCTCTGTAACATCATTGAGGGTGCGAGGTATAAAGCCTTATAAAATATCTTCACAGGTACCTCTTTATCTGTTAAAAATAATAATTTCTCAACAGGAGAGCTTTCATGGTTCTCACTGAAATTAGTACTGTGCAGGATACAATGCCTTACCTGTAAATAACAGAAGAAGTCATGTTTGGGGAGAGAATATTTCTCAACCATTTAGTCAAATGGCATAACCACATTGTCGGAGAATGAGTCCCTCAGCCTATGAACCCCCTTGTCCCTCCATTGCTT